>JASKGM010045624.1:0-21282 GCA_034509205.1 Ceratonia siliqua
TTTTAAAGAAATACTGCTCTTACGAATTTCACAAATATATCATATGTTATGTTGAAAAATGTTAAATTTTGATGTAATAGAATAGGTTTTAATGATGTGGAATTTGTGAGAGATAAAAACCGTGAAAGTAGCATTTATCTTCTTATCTTATACATTAGTTGATTCCTTTACATCATTGATTATTTATTTTAGTTTGCTCTGCACATTTTAAAAAATCTAAGTTTTAAAGAATCAATTCACCCACTTTTGTTTGCCTTTCTTATATATCAAAGTGATTCCTAGTTATTTGGTTTATCTTTCTTCCCTCCTTCTCTTTCTCTTTCTGTGCTGGCCTATACTGCACTTTTTTCCTTACAAGCCATATTTCCTTAACCCCTTCCAAGTCTAAGGTCTCTAATAGTCTCCTTTACTGAAAACATTATGAAGTCAAATCTATGAACCATGAAGTATTCAAAACTTCATTGCCAAACATAAAAAAAAGTCGTTTATGTAAGAAACCAACACCAAAGTACACAATACGACACTTTATATTATATTAAAATAGAGTATCCTTACACCCCATAATATTCACAGTACAGTAATTTCATATATATACAACACACTTGCATAATCTACACAATATTCTCACAGCACAATACTTCCTACACAGTACGAATTACACATAATATGACACTGAAAATAACAATAGAATAGAAACAGCAAGATAACTTAGACATAGATTTCCAGCATTCAGAGTATGCCAAAAGCTCCCCAATTCCCTAATTCAAATATTCCGCTTGCCTCCTCAATGGTTCCCCTCAGTTTTATCTTTCTCTGCCCTCTTGGTAACTGACATGTCAACTCCCTCTTGTAACTGCCCATATGACCGATTGAGCCATTTTCCCCTCCTCACATACACTTTATTATTTGACCAATTGAGCCCTTTACCCCTCCTTACTTACACATTATTGACTGGGAGTCTAACAGTTTATAAGGAGAAATATCCTCTAACAGCAATCTTCAACTCTCACAGTACAGAGAGAAAAGGCATACATCAGAACTTTTTCTTCTAGCTAAAGATAAATTTGCCTAAAATAAAATGCAATTTACACGCAATAATCTTTTTAATTTTAACTATCCATCCATTTTCTCTCAATTTCAGGCATGCATTCTCAATAGGCTTAATTGTCTTTATTCTATTATGCAAAGCAAAGTTGGATTGTTATTGTGAGGGTGAATTAATAAAGGTATGTTATTGGCTTTCTCTCTCTGTTATGCTATATCTATGTGGTGACAACTACATTTTTTAATATTTTTTTAATCTGAGATGAAAGCCAATTCTAGTTTTGCCCTTCAGTTTTACTTTTTAAATGAGGCGGTGATAATTTATGTCGATAATGTGACTGATGACCTGCTTTTGTTTCTTCAAACCCTTCCTTCTATCAAATCCATTATCAATAATATAGCTTCAGTTATGTTGATAATGTAACAAACAATGGTTGTGTTATCTTACCCTGTTGCTATTTGATTGTACACTAGTTATTGTATGAGATCTCATATCCAAACAAAGTGACTCCAAGTAATTCTACATAAGATTCAAAAACTTGGTTGCACATATGTTTAATCATTTTATTTTTATCTTAACTTAAGTTGTTAGCCTAGTTCCTCTCCTTATATGTAAGCCCACCTTCACCTCTCTTTTATTTTAATTTGGCCCGATGACAGCCAGCCCATCCATGTAAGTCACAAATGGATCCAATCCAGTTCACCAAATGACCCGACCCGTTACTCTTAAATCCCTATGACGTTTTCTGAACCCTGGCCGCGTATCCCCTGTTTTTGGTTCTATATTGCAGCTGTCTCCTCCTTTGATTTCCCTCTAATTTTCTTTCCTTTTCCCCTCACATTCCATTTCTTTCCTTTCCCTTTAAATGATGCCTCCCATTCCGCCTATTCTCCTTCAAAATATGTTACAGGATATCATTGCACCTTAATATTTGGTATGGGATAAGTATTGAGATAGTCCCACATTGCCCAAGTGTTAGGTAATGTGGAAGTTTATAACACCTTAGGCACCCTCCCCTCAACAGCTAGCTTTTGAGGGTGAGTTATACCTAAGGTGCTGTAACAGTGGTATCAGAGCAGTTTCAGTTTATTGGGCGCTGGCGACGCGGAGGGGGCGACCTGGAAAGGAGCAACCAGGGAAAAGGCTACCTGAAAAAACAAGAGTGAAAGCCACCCTGAGTAGGCAGCTAGAGTAGGCCGTCGTGGACGCCGGTTCTTAAGGGGCAGGAATTGTTACAGGATATCATTGCACCTTAATATTTGGTATGGGACAAGTATTGAGATAGTCCCACATTGCCTAAGTGTTGGGTAATGTGGGGGTTTATAACACCTTAGGCACCCTCCCCTCAATGGCTAGCTTTTGAGTGTGAGTTCTACTTAAGGTGCTATAACAAAATATTAGTGGAGATGACGAGTTTTTTTTTATGGGATCTCTTTCCAAAAGGAAACCATCCATTGAATTACGTCGTCTTCGTTTCGATTGACGCCGTGAAGGGAGGGATTTGATTAGGGAACTCGATTTCTTCTGGCTATAAAAAAGACTAAGAGACCGAGAAGAGGGGGAACTATACAAGTGAGATAGAATAATTCCAAGCTAGTAATAGCTTTGGGATATCGCAAAATCAGTAGCAAGGTATTTACAATCCCTTGGTGTAAATCCCTTTCAACCCTTCAATAAAAAAATGTAAATAATAAATGTAAATAATTTGAGTTAAAAAAAAAAAAATTAAAGCTCTTTGATAGAAGCCTCCTAAATCTTCTGTAACACTTGTGAATTAGTGTGATTATCATGATATGGATAATACTTGCATTCGGGTTTGTGGTTTAATTTTGGTTCAACATCCTAATTGGGCAGCGATTTCAATTTTTGTGTGTTGAACAATTCAAGTTCAAGGTAGAAATTATGAAAGGCAAATAGTTTTAAGAATGATTAAGCTAAAGACCTAATAAATATTATGTCCTATATAGGAAAAAGGCCAAATAGCTAGCTAGCTAGGGCCTAATTAACTTTGTTCAAACCAGTTAGATGGAGAAAAATTAGGTGCTTTTCAATTTACATAGTATTATGTGATTGCTCAATTTTAACATAATGTCAAGGAACTTATCATGATATCTTGAGGCTAAATAAGAATTTAAATACAATAAGCATCATGTAAAAATAATTTGGCTGGAATAAAACTCTATTGTAATTGTTCCTTATATTTATAATTTGGATGAGCAAGGAAGAGAACTAGAAAACAGGGGTCCTAGCTAAGTTAATGATAACAAGCCAAGAACTGTAGATTATTTTCTTGCTTTCTATAATGTTTTCTCATGACCCTTTGCCAATTGATATGTTCATGTATTTATTTGGGATTAGTTTTATGAGCAATGACTTTTGTTCCTTATTAAGACTTCGATTAATTTTATGAATACAATATGCATCCTCTTTAATTTTCATTGGTTTCATATAGGAGTGGCTAATTTACATTAGTTTCAGATAAGATGCTGCTCTTTTTTTCTTTTTTAAATTACATTTACATCTTTTGTAGAGTTTTTAAAACTTCCTGTCACATTCTCAAGTTTTAAAATATTATGCTAACTTTTGTTATTTTAAATTTTCACAAAGCATTAACTTAGGTTAATGATATCATTGTCTACAAAAGGAAGCAGCAAGTGGCCTTCTTAATGTGTTCGTTTATTTGACCAATCCCCAATTCGAAGAAGTGCACACACATTTCAAACCCAATCCAAATTCACTTGGTCTTCTCTTCTAAGAGGCAATTCTAACTTTTTCTTTCTTTAAGAGTGTACAGGAATTTTTTGAGGGCTAGGGGGGTGGTTTTTCATGCATTCTTATATATAGTTCTTTAAGTTCTAAAACCTAAATAATTTAAATGATGGCTATATTACAGGAAAGAATGAACATATTAGAAATTTTTTCATATAGCCTTAAGGCAGTGGCTGGGGAATTTTTTATTGTGACATTTATATATCACTTCTAAAGCCAGAGAAAAAGTAATGAGTACTTTCAGATTCTATATTATGATAATAATATATACAAAACAACAGTGATGCTACCGATAAGGGCCTAGATAATATAAATATATACGTTTAAAAAAAAGATTACGTTTGTTGAGAATCAATCAATAATTTGTGCACTTTGAGTTCTATACGTACAGTTCGTATAGCATTAGCAGAAATAATATACTGTAATTTGGCAGCCCCAGCCAAAGAATAAAAGGGAAAGTATTGTGTTGGCTATGACTAGCAAGTTAGTATAATAAAATCTAATTAATGCAATTAATTATAAGTGTTTGTCATTTCAGCCATAGAATATTGTTATCAATCCATAAATAAATTTAAATATCTCTAAAATTTAAGTAAAATATTAATACATTATATAGATATAGAATTTTTCTCGAAATAAAAAATTGGGGATGTTATCCTATTCCTGAGTATTGATACTCAGGAGGAGTAGGTTTTTAATTTTTAAAAATTTAAAATTTAAAATTTTTAATTTTTTTATAATTTATTTTAAGGAATAAGTTAAAAGAATTTGAAAAAAATTAAAAGTATTAAAAAAATTTACATAAAACATTAATCAAAAAATAATTCAAAAAACATAATAAGAAAACTAAAAAAAATTAAAAAAAAATCTTTTGACTTTTTTTAAATTTTTTTTAAAATTCTTTTAATTTATTTCTTAAAATAAAAATTATAACAAAAATTAAAATATTAAAATTTATAATTTTAAAAATTAAAAATATCTACTCATGATTAGGGGAGAAACCACCATAAAAAATAAAATGATATATATAGTGTAGGCCCATTGTTCTTGCTCAATGTGTTTGTTGTAGGGTACTTGTTTACCAATCTGGTGCTTCATTACCAAGTAGGAAAGTACTCAGTGGCTGGCAGTACTGTTACAATAGTCAAAGAAAATTGGGTGTAAAAGATATTTGGGCCTAGTTGACTACTCAATTAAGCTTACTGGAGTATGGAAATTGGGCCGACATAGCCCAATAATTAAAATCAAATGGGATCCAGGTATGGCAAGAGATCCAAACTTACCAACCAGAACAGAGCTAATTGATGAGGCAAGGGAGGGGGTAACAGGGCATGGCAGCATCCCCTAACAATGTTTGCAACTTCACCTTGAGAACAAGGTAAAAGTGTAGGGGAGAGTAATGATGGGGCCCC
Organism: Ceratonia siliqua; assembly: GCA_034509205.1. Taxonomy (NCBI): domain Eukaryota; kingdom Viridiplantae; phylum Streptophyta; class Magnoliopsida; order Fabales; family Fabaceae; genus Ceratonia; species Ceratonia siliqua. Next base: position 5,227 of record JASKGM010045624.1, read on the forward strand.
AAGTGTTTAAGTGGCTCACATGTTAGTGTTAAAGTCGGAGTTAAGTGTTTAAGTTAGCATAAGAGTTTATTTTAGTGTTGGAGTGAGTGTAGGAATATGCTACAGGATGGTTGGCAGTTAAATAGGGCTGGTGGTGGTGTTTCCAGGGTAGGGAGAATTCTCGGTCATTGAAGAGAGGAACTCCAGTGCCCAATAGCTAGGAGTGGTTTCTGGAGCTGTGATACTGCTGTTTCTTTATTTCTTTTAAGTGCTAAGTGTCAATTCTTTAGTCCAGAGGAATCCATAGCCTCTGTTTCTTATTATTTCATCTGTCAACATTTTATCAATTAATTCTGCTACTGTTTCTTTTTAATTAAATACCAGATAACTTATTTTGTTCTGTTTCAGTATAGAAATTGCAGGTTTCCAACATGTCACAATCATTAGTTTGTTATTATTGTCTTGACTCATGGTGATGAAACATGATGCACTAGGTTATGATGCTCTGTTGTAACCCAATCATATGTAGTGTAATGGAAAATCTTCCTACTGTAGAATGATATTTTATTAAAGGCGTTACTCTGTCATAATTCTTGATGAGGCTCATGAAAGGTGTTTGAACATAGATATTCTAAGTGGGATGCTCTCACGTGCTATTAGGACTCGCCAAAAGATGAATATGAGAATGCTTTATTTACAAATGTTTAAGAATAAAAGCTTATAGTAGCTCTATTATCTTTTTCCCTTAAATATAATGATCTTGCTGTTGTGGCAAGTTTACAATGAACAGTAAAAGATGATGCTTTCAGGAGTAGAAATATATCCTAATAAAATGATTTTTCCATTAAAGCTTGTTCTAATGAGTGCCACTTTGAGAGTACAAGACTTCACTTCTGAAAGGTTATTCCTTACTCTTCCACCTGTTATAGAAGTTCCTACAAGGCAGTTTCCAATAACAATGCACTTCTCAAGGAAAATAGAGATTGTAGATTATATTGGGCAAGCATATAACAAGGTCTTAGCTATTCACAAGAGAATGCCACCTGGTGGCATACTTGTCTTTGTCACTGGGCAAAGGGAAGTAGAGTACTTGTAGGAAGCTACGCAAAGCTTCAAGGGAGTTAATCTTAAAAATATCTAAAGGGTCTGTAACCTTTTCTGTTGAGGGGATAGATATGAAGGTGATCAATGAAGTATTTGAAATTCATGGAAGTTCAGCTACACAACAAACTGATAGAGTTAGTTCTTATGATGAAGATGAGCATGATATATATGAGGATGAATTAGACTTTTCTTATGATTTAGAAATAGATAGTGAACTGGAATTTGATGATGATGCAAATCTTGGAACATTTAGAGAACAATGGTAATCTTCTGGATGTCTTAGGGCAAGAAGAGAACCTTGCTTCATTGAAGGCTGTTTTTGAAGAATTATCTTGGCAAGCACCCTTGAACCCCAATTCTAATGGGAAGCAGATTCTTTCTGTGAATACAGAAGGGTGTTTAGACCAATCAAAAATTTCTAAGGAGAAGACTAAAGAGGGCTAGAGAAGATAATGGCTCCTCTCCAGGTGCACTCTTAGATAATGGCTCCTCTCCAGGTGCACTCTTTGTTATACCTCTTTATGATGTGCTGCCTGCAGTAGCCCAACTTCGTGTATTTGAAGGAGTCAAGGTAGAGGAGCGGCTTGTTGTTGTTGCCACAAATGTTGCTGAAACCTCTTTAACAATCCCAGGGATAAAGTATGTGGTTGACACTGGAAGGGAAAAAGTGAAGAATTATAACTCATGTAATGGCATGGAAACCTATAAAGTATAATGGATAAGTAAGGAATCTACTACTCAATGTGCAGGAAAAGCTGGAAGAACTAGACCTGGCCATTGTTACCATCTTTATTCTTCTTTGTCTTTAGTAATATACTTCCTGACTACTCTCATGCTGAAGTTTCTACAGTACCAGTTCATGGTGTTGTCCTCCTATTAAAACCCATTCTTATTAAGAAGGTAGGTATAAGATTCTCTTCATTCTTTATAATTTTTAATTCCACTTGCCTATCCATATTGGATGCTATTATTTGCTTGGGGCTGCTGTATAATCAATAATTCACATATGTTAGTAAAGTAATATATGATTATATCTTATTCCTGACACTTATTTAATTGTAATTAGTTGAAATGGCCCTTGTTTATTAAAATTTTGGGATTAAGATGTCCATTACTTAGAAGCTTGAGTTGGGAAGAGAGTAATTCTTGATTTTTATGTACTTTTCAATTACCTTTACTATAGCATGACTATGTATATGGGGCTAAATTCAAGATTGGGATCCTTTTCACCTAAAGGTTGTCCCACTACCTATATCAACTAACAAGGCATTATTTATTATACCTTTGATATTTTGTTAAAATGAATCAACTGCTACTGGTGGTCTCATGTTTGCTTCTAAGTTGTCAATTTTATGCTCTACTGCATAGTTTGTAGACGATGTTGCATGGATACAGGTACGAGTGTAGTGTTGTGTCTGGTACGAATATAGGTATGGGATACAATAATTTCTTTAGGTACAGGCACAACAATATATGTTATATAAAAATGAGGATTTTATAATAAAAAAGATAGTGAATATTCTATAATATATGATAAGCATGTTAAAAGTTAATTCAGAATATTCTAGAGACCAAATGCTTGAACTACACCAGAAATTAAGGCTCTAAATCCATAAATCAGGACACTTGTATTAATTTCTCATAATATGGCACTTAGTATTAAGTAATGTTAGTGCTTAGTTAATATGATGACTCTAGAAGTCCCTTAGGGCTACTATATAAGTAGAGGCTCGTTGTATTTCAGATGTATGACCAATGTATGACCAAGAACCACCAAAGATAATAATACAAGACCCTTCATTAGACAAGACTTTGTTTTCTAGACTTTTCATATTCTGTCAGATTTGAGCAAAGTACAAACACGAGCATCCTCTTAGCTTGTTTGGTCCTAACATTTCCAGAATTGCACTATGATTCTATAGACCATCTAACAAAACCAAAATAGTAATCCAAGTTTGGTAATATAATTTTAAAGTTTATATTTTACTAAACTAAAATAGAGTAATATATGAGATTAGAGTTGTGCACGCAAGTATGTATATATGCTCTCTCTTTTTTCTTCAATTGTTGAGTTATTAAGGTTTAATTCAAATATCCAAAATTTAGAACTAATGGTTTATTTGTGTGGGAGAACAAGTATAACTATATTGCACCTCATGTGTCCAAATCATTTTTTTTAAAACAGAGTACTTGGGCAAGAAGTACCAAGTATCGCTACCGGATATGTACTCTGTATAGGCCTATACTTCATAGCTCATAGAGCTTTTTAAGTTGTCTATTGATTGTATATGTGATCTGTCCAGTTTTCTGTCATCTAGGGGTTTATTGTCTTTCTTAATTTGAGATCACTCTATACATATAACATCTTATCCAGGTTGCAAACTTCCCATTTCCTACTCCTCTTAATGGTGTTGCCCTGGTTGAAGCAGAGAAATGCTTGAATGCTCTTGAAGCACTTAACAACAAAGATGAACTTACACCCTTGGGAAAAGCCATGGCACTTTATCCCTTGAGTCCTCGCCACTCTAGAATGCTCCTTATAGTTGTTAGATTGACAAGGAACAAGCGTAAATGTAATCGACCAAGTTTGCTTTTGGCATATGCTATTACAGCTACTGCAGCAATGAGCTTGTCAAATCCTTTTGTAATGCAGTTTGAAGGAAATGAAAGTAATAGAGACTCAGAGATGTATGAGAAATCTAGCATAGTGGACAGTGAGAAAATCACTGACAAGGAAGAAAATTTAAGAAAGAAACTAAAAGAAACTGCAAAAGTTGCCCCATGAAAAGTTGTGTTATTACTAGTGATGCCTTGACAACAGCTTATGTTTTGCAGTGTTTCGAACATTCACAGAGCCATGTAGAATTCTGTGATGAATATGGGTTGCACTTCAAAACAATGGAGGAAATGTCCAAACTTAAACAACAGCTACTTAAACTTGTCTTTTATCAGAGTACTATAGGTGGTTTTAAACAGGAATGCTCATGGATTCATGGAACTTTGCAGGATGTGGAACATGCTTGGTTGGTTTATTCTAAAAAATATCATTTTTCGCTGGACAAGGAAAGGCTAATCTACCAAGCAGTTTGTGCTGGTTGGGTAAACAGGGTTGCTAAACATAATACAGGGTCTTCTAGGGCTTCAGACGGAGAAACAATAGTTTGTGCTATTCACTATCGAGCATGCATGGTTGAAGAAAGTGTATTCCTTCTTCATTGCCTCGTTAGTCATCAGTTTCTGTTGCAACCTCAGAATTTTTGGTCTACAATGAATTGTTATGTAAAAAAAAGACCATACATGCATGGATTAACAAGTGTGGAGCTAGCTTGGCTTGTGGAGGACGCCAAGTCTTCATGCATCTTCTCTGCACCCCTAATGGATCCTAGACCTTTTCACGATACCCAAACTTACCAAGTAAAATGTTGGGTCATCCCAATGTTTGGGCGTTTTTGTTGGGAGCTTCCAAAGCATCAGTTGCCAATTAGCAATGATGATCTCAAGATGCAAGTGTTTGCATACGCTTTGCTTGAAGGCCAGGCGTGTCCCTGCTTAAAATATGTACGGAAATATAGCCCCTTTTGAAAGTATTTTGAAGAGATAAGCATTAGGTTATAAAAGGTTAGGAAATCTTTTAAGCAAGTTAAAGAGGAGATTGATTGATAGCTTTGCTATGTTAAGAATGGTGTGGAAGGAGAATCCTAGGGAACTATTCTCAAAAATTTTGGATTGGTTTCAGCAGAGTTTTCACAAGAACTTTAACTATTTATGGTTACAAATGCTTCATGAAGTTCTTATGGAGACAAAAGAATGCTCTTTGACTACACGGGAGAAAACAAAGTTCAAAGGAAAATCTATATCACATAAATGATTTTTCAACATTAAAGTGCGGCGTATAAAGTGCTTGCATTGAGTCAAAACTAGGAAAGGTTCAAGCTTTAACCTATTACAACCCTAAAATATGTCAGACTACCAATTAGATTAGTTTATTCTAAAAGGGATAAAAATTTGAATTCAAAGGGTAATAATCAAGGGAATAAAATTAAAGAGACTACCATAATTAGTCTAGCATTTCAAGGAGAAGAATGAGCCTAATAGCTAGCACGTCAAATCTGATCATCAATTTAGAAATACTTATGTTTAATTGCAGGATATGGTTTTGGTAATAATTGAGAATAATGTCTGTCTCAATATTAATTGTTTGATTTCAGCATGAAGTTGTCTTTTAATTTCCTTTTAATTTCTGCTTTCTGTTTTAATTTCCTTTTCAGTTGTATTGCTATCAGAGACTATTTATAGTCTGAAAATTATGGAATAAAGTATGTAAAAAATTATAGACTCAACCTTGTGTTATTTTGGGAAGCCAAGGGTACCTCAAATTATCCTACTAAGGAAGAATTATGATCCCTCCAAATGTCTTAGAAAAATGACATGTAACATAACCATTATGAACCTACTTTATTGGATTCCTATCCACAACCTATCGAATTATCAATTTGATACGTTTTTGTGTTGCAACATACAGTGGACATTTGGGCCAAAACTGCATGGTGAGCTGTAGCAAATTGCCTATTTGCTTCCGTTAGGAACCCACCACCATTTTAATTGTCCTATAAATCCTGTTATTAACTTTTGTATTATTTGTTGTTTTGAGTTTCTTTTAATTTTGTATGCAGTTGCTGCCATTGACATATTTTGTATTACATTTAATATATGGTGTTCACTAGCTCCATCTATATTCCATTCTACTATTGATTTTCGCTTTCTATAAATGAGTTTATTTCTTCATATTTAGTGTCTGGGTATGTTGGTCTTTTATAAAAGTTTCTGGTGTGTGGAAAGAAGCGCTGGCTGCCTTTTATTTTAAGAGTGTATTTTGTTTATAGTGTCTTTTTCTTCAAAATCTTAATGAGTTAATGTATTTATGCTAGAATTGCTGCTACTAGCATTTGTATTCATTTTTTTTCTAACTTTTTGGTTATCTCTTGTAATAGATCTTCATGTCTCTTTTCCTAATTTCTTCTTTTGGTATACTTTCTATTTTGTATATGGGTCTTTGTGGATCTATATACTGAAAATTATTCTTTCCAAAGTTTATTCCTATTTGTCTTGTATTCCATTGATCTTCTACTCTTTCTAATTGTTTAAACATTGTTTTTAATATCTGATTTGAATAAGTATTTTGGGACTGAACATTTATGTCTTGTCTTGTAAGTATTATCCTAGAATCGATATGAATAGTTTTGAAAGGAGTGACTTCTATTTCTATTGCATCTTTATAATTTTTTACTTTAATGACTTCCAAAGGGGAATGTATTGTTTCTATTTCACTTCCATCTATTGTTTTCCATACTTGTATAATTTTATTAGTTGTATTTATTGCAGGTTCTTGTTATACAAAGGGATTATGTATATATTGTTGCTTATTATATAAATATCAAATCATTGAAAGAAATAAATGTTTTCTTTTATTTGTTTTAAGTAGCCTTAATATTCTTGTAATCGTTGATCTCTTCGTTGCCTTGTGAAAGTAGAGAAATATCATTTTCTTTGATCTTGATTATGTTGCCCCAAAAATTCTTCCTTTAATAACTCTATTTAATTGAAATTACTAAAACTTATGATCTAATTGGAGAATTTTCTGGAGATTCTTCTTGATATATTAGTTCTGGTACGTCGGGTTTAAATCTAACTCATGCTAGATTATAATGAATTGTTGATGCTATTTTTATTAATTATGAGTCTATAGTGTATCTTGAGTGTGTTAAAGTTTTTGTTTTTGCTTCTGAAATCCTCAAAGATGTTGTTCATTTTATTTTTAATTTAATATTTTCATTTTTGCCTTCTATTATTTATTTACTTTTTGTGAACTCTACTCCTTTTAAAGAGGACATTTTTCCAAAATTCCAATCCGATGGTAATTTGTGCTATCATTTCTTCATGTTTTGCTATATATATATTCTTTGATTACAACTAGCACTATTAATTTTGAGTCTGGTCTTATTGGCCAGCCCATTTTTAAGGGCTCAGGTAAGGTTAGGGCCTTAACTTACTAGGCCTGATTTTAAGCGGGCCTTTTTAGGCCCATTCATGGGCCAAGCTCGGCCCTCTAGCCCATATTTTCCTTTTTAGTAATTTTTTTAAAATTTTTTTGGTCTTAGATAACATATGAATGTATTATAATATTAGAAAGATTATAGACATAAATTCCCTTATCTCGTAAGAATGGCTTATAACATTTTAAGCATTCAAATTACCACAGTAGATTCTGAATATGCTTTTAGTATTGGTTCCAGTGTTCTTAATAAATATAAAAGTTGTCTTGTTCCTTAAAATGTTGAGACTCTTATTTGTACTCCCAATTGGTTGTTAGATAAGGTTTTCCTTATAATAGTAATATTTATTGATTTATTTTAATGTTTATTTATTTTATTTGTTTATTTTAAATTCTTATATTTTATTAATAATTGTTTTCTTTTTGGATGATGGATGAAGATTATGATAATCTAAAAGGCTAAATTGATACATTTAAAATAAATTTAAATATTATTATTAAAGATAATACTTAATAGATGTTTTAATTTATAATTTGAGTTAGGATAATTTTATGATATATTTTTTTTAACTTGTTGTTTATTATGTATAATTTGTTTTTGTTGATATATACTTGTTTTAAATAGTTTATAATATGTTTTTGTTGACTTTTCTAATTTTATAACTTGAAATTCTTTAGTACGTGGACGTTGAATATCTATTACTCCATTATGCCCACCTATTCCTTCACTCAACATGTAGGATCTTCTATCCCATGTACTCGAGGTTTGGCTTAGGTGCACGATGAGACCTTCTTATTTATCACTCCTCTTGCAAATAACGGGTTTATGGTACCTTGAAGAGGATTTTTTGTTTGTCATCCATGGCAAGGTTTCTGGGCCATCATCTAGGAACCAAACAACTATTCTTCGTTGCCTTATTCAAGCCTCCCTCATTAGAACATTGTTTGCTTTGGTTAGTTGCGGCGGCTTGTTCTTCTTATTTTATGGATGGGCAATGGTCTTGATTATGTCCATACTTATTTAAAGTTTGAAAAATACCAAGAAGGGGCGAATTGGTCTTTTTAAAATTTCTTTATTACTCAATACTAAATTAATATTCTTTAGATATAGGTGAGTATAAGTTAGAAATAATGATAGATAGAAGTTTTGAAAAAATAGCTCTCTTTTATGCGCTTGTACCTGAAAATTTTTTAGTCACTTAAAAATAGTTTTAGTGACCTGGAGATTTTTAGATTTGAAAATTAAAGCTAGTAAAGAGAATAAGGAAGGAAAATCAACACGAGGTTTACAGTGGTTCGATCGACATTTATGAGCCTACATTAAGTCTCCTTGACTCAAGAAATTTTTTCACTAATCTCAAAACATATTACAACATAGTTCAATTTTTCTTAATCACTATCAACAGGTGATTTTTCTTATTCACCACAAATAAATTGATTTTCCTAAATGCTCACTAATAACATTAATAGTAATTTCACTACAACTCGAAAAAATAAGATGAGATGATACTCTCTAAAAATAACAAATACATTCAGATAAGTACACTCTGGTTTCTTAGAGAAATGACTCATAATAGTAGAAGAAAATCATAGGAATAAAGAACTAATGAGGGGTTCATGGTACCATTATTTTCTCTTGATTCTTCAATACTTGTTCTAACCATTGGAGAGGTGATACACTTTATCAGATATCAAAGGATTTGCAAAACTATTATTGGTAGGCTTTAGGTTTTCCTTTTTTGTTTCTACCTTATACTACATTCCCTCTTCTTTCTTCTATGTCTTCCTTTCTTTGTGTATATCTTAAGTTGATAGATGACCATCCTTTTTTGTGTAGATGAGATCTTTATGTAGCTTCTTCATCTTCAATCTTGTAGACTGACTTTGTTCCTTCAGCCAAAAATCTCTTGGACTTGCTACTTTGCTTGATGATATGTTTGCTAGTGGGGATTTTTACTTTAGTTTGAATTTCTTTTGTTTCCTTCAAGTAGTGATGACATTGTAGCATATTAGAGCACTTGGGAAAGTGTGGCAAACTTCTCAACAAGTTTTTTCACCTTTTGCATTTAATGCTTTGTCAACCTACACAAGGCACCTTTACTTTTATTTAATTCTTGCATAACCTCATTAAGTGTTTAGTTTCTTTCTTTACTTCATTGTCTCTTCCGTCATTATTTGCATGGACTCTTTCTTCACTCTTCTTCTTTCACATGACTTCTTTAGCTTCAATATTCTCTTTCTTCTTTGCTTCTCTTCAGATGAAGTTTTAATGGGTAACTATTTCTTCAATGTAGTTTTCTTTTTTGATTTTCCATTGACTTCCAACTTGGCTTCCACATAGACATTTCATGGTTGCTTTTCTGACTTTCTAGCATGGTGCCCATGTATATATATTGTCCAAAATTCCTTTTCTACAAGATGCCACAATAATTAAACAAGTGTAATATACTCCATTATTTTTCTTCAAATAAATTACACTTTAATATAAAATTTATATTTTTGTTAATTTGTGAGACATCATTGTAATAACATGACGGATGGTTAGACATAGATATTTTATAAGAAATTGAGTCAACACCAATTAATTACGAAAATAATTAAAATCTTCTAAAAATTAGACACTAGCCCTTGAAATTAGAGAAAACATTCGAGTCGAATTATAAATGAGAAAGGTGTTAGACATCTCACAACCTCCATTCCTAAGGATAGTTGTTCTAGATTGTTTGTGCTTTAAAATTTAATGTATTTTAATAATTCTGATTACCTCTATTTAGTAATACAGTACAAAGATGAAAGATAAAAAAGTCGAACCTGATTTACTATGTAAAAGCGTAAATACCCCTATGAGGATCAAGATCCACGTACTTTGATAGTATTTCAATGATGTGTCTAAGAAGGATATATGATCCCAACTCTAAGGCAATAGGTATTTCAATAAGATAATGTGAGAGAATAAATCTCTACCTAAAATCTTTAGAGGTTAAGACAATGTTAGAGGAAAAACCTATATCCAAAGCCTATGGATGAAATAAGACAATATAGAAAAATAAATCTTTATATAGAGCTCAAGATAATATGAGAAAATAATTCTCTATATATCATTTATAAAGAATTAGGCCAATAGAAAAAAGGTCTTACTACTCTACAATCACATTTTGTGACTGTAAATGTAACTGTAAAATAACTATAAAATTTTTTAAAAATAAATTTTATTAATTTTTTAAAATTAAAAATTTTTAAATTTAATAATAAACTAATGATAAATTTTAAAAAAATTTAAAAAAATAATAAAAACAATCAAAAAATTTTAAAACTTTTAAAACAAAATCATATATTTAAAAAAATAAATATTTAAAAATAGAGTTATGATGTTTATTCTTATTAATTGTTCTTGGTTTAAGATCACTCGTTTTTATTACTCTATTTCTTTGAAATAATGGTTTTCTTAACTTTTAGGATCTAATGTAAAAGGATGTTTTCCTTAAATGTTCCAAAGACCTTTGGGAATTAACCTTTTAATGGAATAATGTAAAGGGGCTCAAATGTTTTTCAAAAAATAAAATGAGTTGGGGCTGAGCTTAGAATGTGTTAAAAATTATCCATAAAAAAAAATCTCTTCTAAAGTCCAATTGATTAAAATTATTCTTAAGGGGCCACTTGAGTTCACCTCTTGAATGGGTTTATTCAAAGATTTATCAAACTCCTAAAACGTCTTTTCTTTGAGCTTAGAACATTGGATTCCAAAGGTCCACTAATCAATAATAAGGTTTCAATGACCTAAAATAGGTAAGAAAATAACATGGGTTACATAATAAAGTTTCAATCTTCTCCCTCAATGGTGTGATTTCAAAGATCACCATCCTTGTTTATTCTACCAAACGACACAAAAACGGTGATAACTTTAGAGAGAAACAAATGAACGAAACAGGAATTACAACTAACTTTAAGCCCCAGATTTGTCAAGATAGAAATTATAATTAGATTTTCATCCCATATTTGTGAAAACAAAGTTTAGAAATCATATTTAAATCCCCTATTTGGAAAACCATAATTAAGAGCCACACCTAAATCTCATATTTGAAAACTAGAATTAGGCAACAAGGTTCAAATCGCAGGTTTATAAAACCAGACTTAGTTATTAAGGTTTAAATCACTGACTGATAAAACCATAATAAGAAAAACTGGCATCCAAACCCTTATTATGTATTCCCAATTCATAAAAAAAACAAAGTGCATTAGATCCCTTTTCTCATACCCAAAATAAAAAGTTTTAACAATGGAGATTGCCTTATGTTCTACAAAAGGGAGATGGGGAACCAAAAAAAAACTAGAATAATCCAACTTACAAACCAGCATATCATGGATAATAAAAACGACAGTAACCAACCATTAAGGGAATAAACCAAGTGATTATCCGCCAACAAACATCTAAAAATACAACTCATACCAATTAAGCTCAGGAGCAAAAAAGGTATTTCATGCTTTCAAATGACCATATTTAGAAAGGCCATGAAAATGTTGTAGTTTTAGAATCAATCTCAGTTCCAAATAAAGTAGTTTCAAAATACCTCAAGATTAACTTTGAACCAAACCAGATTGGAATTATTATCCCAAATTATAATTTAGCTCAAATCACATCCAAAATTTGAATCTAAAAATACAACCAAGGCTGGTTCAATGATTCAAAACGTTTAAAACTCAAGTCAGAATCAGTTTCAAACCCAAAACAATGAGATCAACATTTCGAAGACCAAGCATAAATTCTAAGCTCAAATTAGCATATTTACAAATCCATAAATTTAAACCCAATTCGCATACGAATATTGAACTAGATACTAGGATCAAGTTTGAATCACCTCATCCCAAAATTAACTTTTAAATGACAGTGCAATGAACCAACAAATCAGTATCATATCATGCCCCCTAACCAGAACTAGAGATAATCAAAACACCCCTATATTAAATGGTTCAAAGTCGGGTTTAAAACCTGAAAAAAAAAAAAAACAAACAAACAAATCCCCTTTTTGAATGCAACCAATTCTATATATAGAAACAGAGTCACAATTTCAATTATGAACAAAGTAAGAAGACTCTTATGCAGCATGTAAAACATATTTGAAATACTAATGGGCATTATGTTTTCCTTTTTTTAAACAAAACAAAACATAAAAGTGAGACATGCCCCCAATGAGAAATGAAACCACAACTTGGAATGACAGTATGGCACCAAGTTATTAACAAAAAAAAAAAAAAAAAAAACAGATTTAATCACAGTATCATTTGACACATTTTGAACTAAAAATAAAGCAAGGTTTGTATCTCAACAGCGAAACACAGTGAAACACTTTTGAAATTAAAACACAAAATAAAAGCAGCACATTTAAACTAAGCAATACAAAAAAATACCAGCTTTGAAATAGAACATATAATAAATAAATAAAAACTGGAACATCATCACATTATACACAAATACACAAGAAGCCCAAAAATTGACTTGAACATGAGAAGAACTAAGAAAAGAAAAGGATCTGAAACAAAGATATAGTCATATTTTAATGAAGAACACAAATTTGAACCAAAAGCAACTCATATTATTAACAAAAGCACGATGGATTCAAAACATCATACCAATACCGTTTTTTGAAATAAAAACCAAATTTGAACCATCCAACAAAACAGATTCAAAATGCAAGTTAGCTTCACGTTTTGAGACAAAATAAGACCATCTTAGATCAACAAATTGAAACCATATTTAAGCACAAATTGGAATTAGTTTTGAACTAAAATAAAACCAGCTCAACATAGTGAAACACATTTCGAACCCAGAATCCGAGTACAAAATACCATAAATCAAATACCCGAACCAGAAGCTCACAACCTGTAATCAAACTAAAATTTAGAAACCAGAAACCCACGACCAGCAATGAAACCAGATTTACAAAACCAAATTTACAAAAAAAACCATTAGGTTAAGGATTCCATAACTCATTTTTCAACATTAGATTTATGAGCCGGGAACTAAGGGGCACTCTTCATATTAATGGACAAAGGAGATATAATACCCAAAGTTTCCATTTGAAACATATCTATAAACAGATGTACTTCCACACAAATAAACCAATTACAATCTCCAAAACATGCATAACTCAAATTTTAAATCCCAAGAACATTGTCAAACGCAACATGCTTTAAAATTAAATCAAGTTGAAGTTGGACACAACAGATTAAGTCTCAGAAACATACTTTTCAGAAATTAATTCCATTCTAATTAGAAAAATTATACTAAAGACCAATCATAGTAAAACCTTGCCTAGAAATTAAATCAGATTAAAAAGAAGAACTGCACACTAAATTTACAGAAACATGGTTTTCTTGAAATCAACTTGATGTTGGAAGACAACAACTTAATCATGGCAACCTGTTTATCAAATTTAAATTTTCTTGAAATTGGGACACAATGAATTAAATCACTGCAACAGGCTTTTATTTTAAAAAAAACAGTACTACTTGATTTCACAATATTCCCCAGAATGACCCAAAGTGGCCTTGAATATAGCAACACAATACAAGGCAGAGTTGCAAAAATACAAATAAAGTCCACAAAAAAACAGCGTTTAAAATATGAAAGTAGGATTATACTTTATCCCCAAAAAAACTTTAACACTAGTAAAATCACAATTTGGACCACGGATTAACACACCACTTCTAGAAAATGGTCTCAAGGCATAATATTAGCATCCTCTTTAAACAGAAACCAATTCCAACATCATCCTTAACACATTGAATATCAGACGTGATACCCTTTACTTCAGAAACGAAAAAAACCAAACTTCGATCTATATCTTCAAATCTCATAATCAAATTTGAAACAACAAATTAGTGAACTGGTAACATAAAATCACCATCACAGTCATAAACTTGGAGCCCAAAAAATCATTTTAATCAACAACAGTATGAACATACCCATGGGCTCAAGTTATTTTCAAAGCAACCAAGTCATGCACCAGTTGTCCACATCAGAACCAAGATTTAGTATAAAATCAATATTAAATTAACACAAAAGCGAATCATTACCATGAACCAACTTGAATCCAAAACTCCAAACTCATGTTTAACTCACCAAGCTATGACTCAAAAAGACCCAAATCATTTTAAATTAGTCAAGTTATGAATTCATGGGCACATCTATTTCAAGCAATACCCTTTTGCTCATAAGGTCTTTGGATACAAAGAAATCAACAATGATCATAGTTCCAAAAGAAAAAAAAAAAAAAAAGCAGTGAAGGGAAGTAGTTTACCTTCCTGAAGAACTGAAAAACACTCCTTCCAAACTGCAACCTCTTCCTTTCAAAATCTTCTCTTTCTTAATTTCTTCTGACTGTAAGCCCTTTTCCTCTATGAAATTTCCCTTTTCTCAGTTTCGGAATTTTGTTCTCTGTGTCTCTCGTGGCTTCAATCTTCTTATTTATAGGCAAATACCCGGATGCATGCTCTTGATCTAGCATCACCTTCAGTTAACCATTTCTCTTCTCCTTATCCCCTGCAGTACGATGGAGACCACAAAGGTCAACAAATTAGGCTAGAATTGGGTTTAGGGAAGATAAAAATCTTGGAAGAAATCTGGCGCATTCATGAGGAAATCAGCGACTTGTGGTTGCCAGACACATTCACCACTGTAGTAGAAGTCATGGTAGGATCTGGCATGAGCTGGCCGGATAATCTTCACCAAGATGGAGAAAAGAAAGGGAGGGAATGCAAAGAGCAAAGAAGCTTTAGGAGGCTGCCATTGGGAGTGTTGATTGAAAAGGGAAGGAAGATACTTTCTCGAACGGGGTCGACTCGGGTCGGGTCGGGTTATGCTGTTAGATCACATCCGTGGATTTGTCTAAGGTAAAGTACTGCTTTGGTAATAAGCTTAGGTTAGATAAATGGATTGGGTTGTGGGCTTAAGGAAATTAGACCAAGCTTTAAGGAATGTTGGGTTTAAAATAAAAGAGGATGAGGCTACTTTGATTTTTCTCTTAAATTTTTTCTCTTTTATTTTTTATTTACTCTTTTTTTTAATATATTCTTATAAAAGAAGATGAAATTTGGTAATTTTTTATTTTAAATTTTTTTGGTCTTTTCATATTTCTTATTTTTTTTACATTTTGTGTTTTCTTTATCATTATTATCACTTTTTTCATTATTTTATATTTTCTTAATTTTTTTGTATTTTTGTATTATTTTTTTAAATTTTAAAAATTATGTGAACAAAATCGTGTTTAAATCATTAAAAACAATTTTTTTATTTTTAGGGGTGTAATAGCTTAGAACTAACACTTACCACATTAGAAACAAATAAGGTTGATTCCTTCATACTCTATATTCTTCACCTTGCCATTCAAAATATATTAAGAAAGCAGGTGTTTTGTTAAATCGATTTCCGCACATAAACGTGCATATTTAGCTTGGGACAAAGAATCTACGTTGATATCAGTTTTAATGTCTGGCCAATCATATTTCCGACCATGGTTAAAAACCTCCAATGATAGTACTCAATTGCTAAATCAAGTAGACGAACCGGACAGCTATTCTTTCCACATTAGTGCAGTAATTAGGATCAAAGCCGACCTCCCATTTTCTAACTGATAGGTAATCGTCAAAGATCATCTATGGCCCTCTTGTTAGAACATGATTATAATCTTCCTAAAAATCGTTGCCAATGTCAATCAAATTAAGTGGCTTTTGTTAGCCCATATTTAATCCAACTTCCACTTCAAAGTGTTACAGTCTAGAGTTTTTCCCACCAATTTTTAATGTTTTATAATCATAGCTTGTTTCCATAGCTTTGGCTAGCTTTTGTTCTCCAAATTTGGAACAATGAAAACAGGGATACCTTTCTTTCAACCTCCATTGAAATCTCAAAAGAATCCCTACTA
>JASKGM010045635.1:0-21281 GCA_034509205.1 Ceratonia siliqua
TTCATCCTCTTTGTCCTTGCCCTAGTCATTGGACTGCCAATTCCATTCAATGGATCTTGAGAGTATTTGGGAACATTAACTTGATCAGCATCTCGATCTCCATTACAAGTAGGGACAAGGCAATACTACAACTTGATCTAGAAATCGAAAGAACCATGAGACGAATAGCTAAGGAGAATAGGAACAGAGTACACTTGACTTTGGCCTATCCTATATATTTTATTCCTTCAACATAATGCATGTAAATAAAAAAATTGAAAAGAAAAGGGTGCCTAGGGATTTTGTACTTCCCTCTATAAAGGAAAGCATCAGGCGCATCATAAGGCCTACTATCCTTGTTAACAATTTTGAAATAATTCAACGGGCAATTAGGGACCTGTTGAAACAAACGCATGAGGAAGCTTATGATTTGATTGATAAAATGGCTTCTAAAAACTATTAGTGGTATTATGATAGAGCTAGGCAAAGAGGGTTGTAGGGGTGCAAGAAGTAGATGTCATTGCAACTCTCACCGCTTAAATCAACCTCCTTATAAAGTAATTGAGTGGCATAAACCCCAATGGACAATCACAAGCCTTGTACTATGTCAACAACAATATTTTACGTGATTTATGTCGAGAACCTAACTCTTCTATGTAGTGACAGGAAGGTAACCCATTTATCTCATCTCCGGCCAAGGAAAATTTCATAGGGAAGAGGTAGAATAATCCCCATTCAAATGCATACAGCCGTGGATGGAGAAATCACCTCAATTTTGCTTGGGAAAACAATCAAAATACTTGGAAGCAACATTATCCACCACCCCCTGCAAAGAAGAATCCTAACCTAGAAGAGATATTTCATAATTCATGGCATAAACAAAGAATACCTTTTAGAATTGGGCTGCTTGAACTAAAATGGGGTAATTAGCAAATCAAGTTGTAAGCCTATTTGAGACATAATAGGGTGATTTACCTAGCAACACAAAATTAAACCTCAGAGAGCAGGTAAAAGCTATCACCCTAAGATCAAGGAAGCAGCTACCCTACCAGAAGTATGAATTAACACTATAGAAGAAAGTAGGGAAATCTTACAAATCAAAATGGTGAAATAGCAACATGGAGGTTATTTGATAACCTCCCTATTTCATAATTCAGCAAAGCGAAGACATCCATAAAAAGTGTTGGAAACTTAATGTATCAAGTAGGGAAGTCTCGATTAGAATATATGTTCTTCCCATCCTTTTTCCCCAAAAGCTCAGAAAGTAAAGTTTAGATAAATAGTTTGATAAATTTCTTTATATATTTAAAAAAAATTGTAAACTAACATACTTTTTATAGATGCCTTAGAATAAATGCTGAGTTATGTTAAATTTATGTAGATTTATCAAACAAAATGAAATTGGAGGCACTTGAAACAACAAAGCTGATTGAGGAGTGCAATGCAATAATGCAAAAGAATTTTCCCCTTAAACTAAAAGATCCAGGGAGTGTTTCTATTCCCTGCATTATTGGAAATACTTATTTGAAAAAACCTTATGTGATTTGGGTGCTAGTATTAAATTAATGCCTTTGTCGATTTTCAGGAAGCTTAGATTAGGATCACCTCATCCCACCATAGTGCACCTGCAATTACCTTATCGCTAAATCAAATATTTTAAATTGTATTTGTGATTAGAAGTTTATTTTTAGTGCACCCTTACCAACCCCTTTCTAAGATTTTAGGATATTTTCTAAAAAAATCCCTTCAGATTTCTCTAGAAATTTTAATATCTCTCAAAATATGCTCCTTAGGTAGAAGCTTTAAGAAGTTCGTACAAAATATATATGGAACTCTTATCATTTTCGAACCATACACTTAGCCCCCTCTTCAAGAAAGTCTCAACTATTCTAGAAGGCTCTACTCAACAGTCTTCCTTAGCCTTCATTCATCTCCTTCCCTAAATTTCCAGCCTAGCACTTTCCTCTTTGCTATTAAGATAAATCAGTTTACCTTCTTACAGAAGGAAAATACGAACACACTAGGACAGAGAGATCAGTCAAGAACCCTTAACTAGTAGGAAGGCGTGAAAACTGTAGCAGAAAATATGTACCAAGTAAGTTTCTACAGTAACTTCAGTTCTGTGTTTGGAAATTGTTCTGATGTGAGTCTTTGTTCTATTATCTTGTTTCATTTTCATATGATTCAGTAACTCCTCTCATTTTTCCGTAGTTCCCCATCTTTGCTATCACTCACCGTAACAAAACAACACCAAAACAGTAGCTTTGTCATGGGAAAGACAGCAAAACCTCTCCAAAAATTGTCACTTGCACAAGTTCAAATAGCTATTACGAAAGCCATGCTATGCAGCTAACTAGTTCCTAAGTTGTGGCTCTTACCATGGTATTAGATTTGGAAAAATTCACTATAAATTCATCATAGGATGTTTGGGTTCATGTGATTCTTCACAAAAGAAGGCCAACCTTGTTTTTGGCTTGGTGTGATCAAATCTTCAACTAGTGACTGTATTTCTCTACCCTAGGCTACAACTTGTGTGAATGTTTTATTTTTATATGTCATACTACTTTTATTTTATTTGTTTTTAGAGTATTCCCAAGTCTATATAAATTTGGTTAAACAAATTGTCCTAAGTAACTGACATAAGTATATATATCCATAGGAACTTATATACACTTAGCCTTGATACAAATTATAGGAAAATTATCTTGTCATAAAGTACATTTGGGTACGTTACAAGAATTTTAGAAAGCTAAATTTACTACTTGTTGGAGTGCCTAAATTAAGAGAACATTGAGCAGAATTACCATGAAACTTGTTTAGTGTGTATTAGAATGTTGGATTTCATTTTTAAATGGTAAATATGAGCGGTAACATGTATTTACTTGTCTTACTTTATGTGAGCAGAATATATATATTCTTATCAAAGAATAAAACCTCCATATATGTGATTAACTGTATAGTGGAAATGGATTTGGAGATGTTTGAATGCATTTATGTAATGATGTATATGTAGTAGAGATTTCAAGAAGAAATTGTCTTGATTTCCTTGTATATTATGAAATGAAGCTTACAAATTGTTAGAGTAGTTCACTTAGAAATACTTAGAGATGTCTTGGTAA
Organism: Ceratonia siliqua; assembly: GCA_034509205.1. Classification (NCBI taxonomy): domain Eukaryota; kingdom Viridiplantae; phylum Streptophyta; class Magnoliopsida; order Fabales; family Fabaceae; genus Ceratonia; species Ceratonia siliqua. Next base: position 3,099 of record JASKGM010045635.1, read on the forward strand.
TATAGTATATTTTCAAAGGCATCAAAGAGTAAGTGTAAGTGCTTATGTTTGACATATAAACCTTAAATGACAATTACTGTTCATGCATAGAAGATTTCTAATAACTACCATTGTTTATGCATACTACATCGTCAATGTTAAATTGTGGTATTATATTCCTATTTTTATGGTTAAGTTACATGTGCATGAATCATTTCACATGGTTATCATATTCCAAATTTTAAATGGCTATTTATATTCATATTTTTATATGGCCATTTTACATACAAATGAGCTATTTTACATGATAAACACAAAAGTTATTTTGGGAGGATCCTTTCACATCTTCCATAGTGTAACGCTAGGTGCACCTAGCTCACATGTTTGTCCATGGACAAGAGGAATAAGGGAGGCCATGTGGACGGGTATATGTGTTTATTGAAGTGTTCCATATGTAAAGAAGCACTGATCCATCCCCTAAATTGTATGTATTTCCCAAGTTTATCACATGGATTTCCTATGCATAAGTAAATATGGATTTCACAGGTATAAATCACATGTGATGAGGACATCAAGACTAACGATTCAATTCAAGTTCCAGTTGGTCCGGTGACGAGGGCTCGAGCTAGGAAATTCAAAGAAGAGCTTAACAACTTAGTCCGGAGAGTTCTACAACAGGAAGAGAGCTTGTTCACTACTGAGGGTGAACAAAGGCTAGTGTTACTTATCAAATTTGATTTGGTTTAGAATCTTTGATTAAGATTTGATTTCTTTGTAATGTTACTTTAATTATTTGTTTCAGTTTGAACCTTAATTTTCGTTTTTTTTATTTAGAGTTTTTGTTGGAGTCAAAGACATGTCTCCTTCCTTAGGGTATTTGGGGCGTTTGTCTTTAAGGGCACTTTGGGTATTTTACATGTTAAACAAAAACTCTCTTGTTTTTTCAGCTATAAGGGCTGATTGGACAGGAGGAAATCAGATTATGTTTAATGAAAATTGAGAGCATTTCTTCTTGAATTCTTAAAGAAACTTATCTGAACTTATCAAGGGATTCCTTGTGGCGTTCAAAATCGACTTATCAAACGGATTCCCATCCCCGTTTGTGGCGTCTTCACATACCAAGATTCGTGCTTCTCTAAGCATTGGGTTGTGGTTCTTTTCGTTCTTTGGATAGTTTGACCTCCAACATGCTACACTCAGATTTTGTGGGGTTGGTCTTGGCCTTGAACTTGTACTACCCTTCTTGAGGTACCTCTCAACTTTGATCGCCATATGCACCAAATCCTCCAATTCCACATAATGGTGTAGCTCAAATGTATTGGTAATCTCCGTTTCAACCCATTCAAAAATCTGGCCATTGTCGCCTCCCTATCCTCATCCACATTGGCTCTAATCATAGCCATCTCCATCTCTTTGTAGTACTCATCAACACTCTTGTAACCTTGACGAAGACCCTGCAGCTTAATATATAGATCCTAGTAGTAATGAGTTGGTACAAAACGTCGCCTCATCACCCTCTTCATATCATCCCCAATCTCAATAGGGCGATCTCCATTTCGCCTCGTATTGATGCACAACTAATCCCACCAAACAATAGCATAATCAAAAAATTCAATTGCAGCAAGTTTTACCTTCTTCATTTCGGAGTAGTTGTGACAATCGAAAACCAACTCCATCTTCTTTTCCCACTCAAGGTATGCTTCGGGTTCATTCTTTCCTTGAAAGGCAGGAATTCTCATCTTGATATTCCCCAAATTATTATCTACCCGATTCCTAGCTTCTCTATCCCGGCCATATCTCCTATGGCTACCCGTCGACATCCTATCAAAGTCTTCCTCTAAATCTTCCCTTTCAAATTCTCCCACACCCTCAACTTCCCGTTGGTGCACCCTGTTCCTCCTTGGAACGTTTGGAGCAATTAGTGGCTGCCCCCGCTGCGTTCCCTCTTCTACCTTATCTAACCTCTCATGTATTTGTAGATACGAAACCACAAGTGGTGGAGTCTCGTCGCTTGCGTTGTTCTCTAGATTTTGAGACATGATGGAAATCTACAAAACAAGGTTAGAATAATATGGAAAAGAGACCTCACCACACTCCCTTACGTGTTTCACTCGAACAACAATTTCAGTCAAATCCACTCGTGTTTCACTCAATTCAATTTGGCTTTTACCCTCAAATAAGCTCACACCTCTGTCTTTTTCCACTCGTATGCTTCTTTAAGCTCTTTCAAAACTAATCGAATGTTCATCAAAAAGGATTCAAGTAGCAAATCAAAACGAAACAAACCAAAATGAGTTGAAAGTTTTACGAAATTTGATGATTTTTTTTTTGTTTTTACTCAAGTGTGGGGTTTTGGCAAAAGGGTCTCTAGGAAGTAAAGACATGTCTCCTTCCTTAGGGTATTTGCGGCGTTTGTCTTTAAGGGCACTTTGGGTATTTTACATGTAAAACAAAAACTCTCTTTTGTTTTTTCAGTTATATTAGGGCTGATTGGATAGGAGGAAATCAGATAATCATGTTTAATGAAAACTGAGAGCATTTCTTCTTGAGTTCTTGAAGAAACTTATCTGAACTTATCAAGGGATTCCTTGTGGCGTTCAAAATTGACTTATCAAACGGATTCCCATCCCTGTTTGTGGCGTCTTCACATACCAAGGTTCGTGCTTCTCTAAGCATTGGGTTGCGGTTCTTTTTCATCAAGCTTGAGCGATTTTGGGGTTTCTTGCCAAATTTGGTTCGGGTTTCGTCACATTCGTTGGCGTGGTTCGTATCAACATGCATTTCACAAGTATATATCATATGGATTTCACAAGCATAACTACATGGTATACATATGCATATATACAGGCAGATGAAGTTTTCTATTCATTGTTGAGAGGTTCACATGCAATTTGTATATAATTCACAGGTACACGGAATTGTCATTATCATAAGTATATAGAGATTGACAGGATTGAACATAAGGCATTATATCATTTTGTTGTTTGTATTTACGTATGCGGGACTTGTAAATGTATAAGATTTCACATCTATTATTCCCTTATCCTTTTTGATCACATACTTAAGTATATGGAAATTATATATGTGATTCTTACACAACAATATGAAGATTGGATATGTTTGATTTCAAGGTGTGGTATTGGTTTCCTTGGATGAAGTTCATTTTGTATTAATTAACAAAATTTACAGTTGGTATGATTTCTGTTACCCAATAATGTCATAGACTTAATGGAATTAATAAGATTATAATTTGGATTGAGTTTCACATGTATAATTGTATATAAAGTGTAAGATATTGATTCCTAAAGTATCCTATTTGTAATCCAGTGAATGATAATTGTGTAATGCTTGTATCCTTTGGTAGGTTATCTTACTCACTGTGTCTATATGACTCACCCCCTTCTTTTTAACATTTTTCAAATAAGTTACAATACCTCCAGCTATACAAGAACTTACCACTTAAATTCGGTGGGTTTTCCTTGAAGGCAAATGGAACAACTCTTGGATGATTCTGGACAGTTGTTTAGGATGTTGCATAGTCATTTAGTCATAGTAAAATTTCTGTTGAATTAGAATTTGCATCATATGATAGACTTGTGAAAATTGTGATCATGACATACTATCAATTGTATTTTGGCCATGAAGTCCTAGTTGTATTTCCAGGTTCTAGCTTTGTCTCTCAGAGAAAAAAGGGAATACTCGAAGTATAAGGGCATCCCATCATCACTTACTCTGTTTATCCTCATATTGTCACATACCTACAAGAAGTTGGTCAAATGAGCATTAGGGTCTTTAGGTAGACCTCCCTCAAACTGATCTTGTTGAACCATTTTGATCAACCCAAGTCTAACCTCAAAGTTATTTGCATTTATGGGTGGTCTTACTATACTGCTATGAGCATCCTCCATATCAGGCCTTGTATACTCACACAGTAACTCCCTATTTTAATTTGGCTGATTAGCTTCCATGACCTTTGCTTGGACTTGTCTTTGTTGAAGACTCTGTTCTTTCCTTATAGCTCTTAAGGTCCTTTAAATCTCTGGATCAAAAGGTTCAATTATAATATGGTTTCTTGCAATGTAAAAAATACCAGCAATAATGAATTACTACTTAGAAACCTAACAAAACAAGAAACACAAAGTTTTAACTATGAAAAATAAAATAAAATACAAATAAATTGAAAAACGCTATAAAACAATGGAAGTTGGCTTAAAAATGAAGGCTGTCAGGGTTAGCCCTGGATTTACTCAGAATGATGTTTCCTTTTGAAAAAGCATAGGCTCACCCCGAAATTCACAAAAAGAAAATCTTAAAGAAAATTAATAAGAAAATAAGAAAAATTAAAAAAAATGCTAAAACTAACAAACAAATGCAAGAAATTGTGGCTATTGATATTGAAAAGTTGTCTGCCATACAACGAGGCCAAAAACTTGATGCATCTAAAGCTTACCACAAGTGTATTGGTCAATTTAAATAGTCTAGAGCAAGCAAGAGTATCATATCCACAGTGAGGTTTTTCCAAGTACCAAAATGTGCAATCGCTTATACTATCTACCAAATCAAACAATAGCTGGACCAATGACAAAATAAAGTTGTAAAGATGAAATGACAAGGGATTCTAGGATTGGAGTTTCATCGGTTGAGTTCTATTGAGGATCACATTAAACCTATGTCTATTTTCATGATCATAGATATTAATGTAAACTCATTAAGATTAGTGGAACCTAAAGAAAACATCACAATGTCATGCATCTATTTCTAGAATACACTACCTAGGTCTAATGAATCTACAAACTAATATTGAACTTTACTTCTGTTCCTTCATTCAATATCTCAGACAAACAATCAATGGCAAGTTAATTATAAGTATGAATAATTAATTCAATATATTGAAATAAGAAAATATATTCCAATCAATAAATTCCAAGTCATAATGGAAACTCAAAGATTACATCCCAACCCTAGAATAAGAAATATAGCTACTCATGGCTAAAACAATAGAGAAGAAGAAGAAGAAACTCCTCTTTGAAGAACCCATGAGACTTTTTCATCTCATATCCAATCTCCTTAGTCCCCAAGTCACAGTTCCCTCTTTTCTCTTTGTTTTTGCCCTTTGCTGCTAAGAAATCCCTTCCAAAAGTCCCCTTTTCCGATGTGGGTTTCATATTTTAATAGTAAGATGCATGTCCAAGCGCTACAGTGCTCATCCCTAGAATCTTAATTTATTGGTGACACATGGACACTGCAATGCCCAACCCTTAGGAAAATGCTCTGTTTTAGCTCCAAATATCTGCAATATATTCCAACAAATCCCATGAATTAAATAAATCTAAAAGGCACTTAATTGTATATAGAAATGCATCCAAAGCACCCAAGACACTCTAAAATATGTGGCATAAATCATCACATCAAATACCCCGAAAATTGAATTTTTGCTTGTCCTCAAGCAAAGGAAAAAATCATAATCTCAATTTAGTACACAACAATAGAAAATAAAGAAAGGCTAAGCATATTTACTTTTTCTAGTCCAAACATCCATACATAATTCCAAACTCAATGGTGCGCATCATTCAACTAACACAATTGACTCATGCAATAACCGAACTTGTGATCACTCCTTATCAATTATTATAACCTAAGTAGCACACTTGCAATCACTATTTAAATTCTCTTCTTTCTTTTCTCCTTTTCTTTCTTTCTTTATTCCTTCTTCTTTAAGTTGTCACTATCATATTGGCTAGAATGCAAACATTTGTGATGAATGTACTCGGTTACTCAACAAGTCACACCCTTAAAGTGCTTTGCATACTTATAATTCAAGTTGCCATTTGACATAAAGGTACACATTGGTGATGAATATTCCTAGTTACTAAGGAACTCAAATCATTGGAGTAGGTTGAACTTGTGAACATTTATTTATTTTTGCCAGCTTAATAGCTCAAAGGATATAACCATAAGAGAAGTATTACGTTCATCTTTTATGCACAACCAAACAGTGAACACAACTTTACATGGAGCTAAGTACTTCAAATAGTCCTAAAGAAACCAAACATGCTTAATCCTGCTTTATCAGATATTACTTATCCTAAATCAAAAGAATTCAAGGCTAGAATAATGTGGAACCTACATGTGCTTGGTTTTTCCTAATTCAGCCTTATACCTATGTTCCAGTAGGTTCATCAAAATGACATACTCAAGTTTGGTTTGAAGGTAATAACTATGATTTGAAAAAAAAAAAAAATTCTCAACAATTTACCACATTTTATAGTAGTATAAACAGCACACAATCCAGCATAATTAGAAATAATCATTAGTTTTCATTCACTATCAATCCACTCTCCAAAACTTAAATTTCACATTGTCCTCAATGTGAAGAGAATAAAGATAGAAACAGAGTATTTATAAAGGCTAAAACCAAAAATGAAGTGTACAAATGCATCCAGTTGCTTTGAATTTCTCAAAAACCTATGCATCACAATCAAAGGGAAACATGAGACATCATTACACACTTTGAATGGGATGGAAAATACAATTGAAATTAGTAATGAACTCAAAACAAAAAGTAAAATAAAAGAGACAAGGATGCTTGGGTTGCCTTCCAAGAAGCACTTGTTTATAGTCATTAGCTTGACTTCACATTCTCAGCTCAACCAAGATCTCCAAGGTCAGGGGGTACATAGCTACACATAGTGATTGCCCATGGAAGTACTTTGCTTTCTAATTTTTCAAATTCCACTCGAGTCCTGGCTTGTCTTTAACTCTATCAGGTGGTTTATCAATTTTGACAACCTCTTTTTCTACTTCCTGATGGTTCTTTTTCCTTGATCCTGCACTTATGAAATAACTCTCAAGGGGGTCAATAGTATTATCAGCACAATAAAACTCTTTAACTGACTCATCAATCAAATCAATGCTAAAAGTATGCTCAGTATAAGAGGATATGTAGAGGCTGTAAACAATTTAAATTCAATCTCCTCATCATTTACTCTGAAGGTCAGCATTCTTATTTTAATATCAAATAATACCCCATCGGTAGCTAAGAATGGCCTAACAAGAATCAATGGGACTTCTCGGACTTCATCCATATCCAATACTACAAAATCCACAGGTAGAATGAATTTGCCCACCTTGACTAAAACATTCTCCAAAATACCAATATGATTTTTTATTGACCAATCAGCTAATTGCAAAGACATGATTCAGTCCAAGTTTCTTGACTATAGATAATGGCATTAATGATACACTTGCTCCAAGATCACACAAAGCCTAAGAAAAGTCCATATCTCCTATTGTATAGAGAATAGAGAAACTCACAGGGTCTCTAAGCTTTGGTGGCAATTTTCTCTAAATTACAGCACTACATTCCTCTATGAAAGCAATGGTCTCAAATTCCTTTACCTTTCTCTTCTTAGATATGATTTCTTTAAGGAACTTTGCATAGGCTAGAATTTGTACTAATGCATCTACAAAATGGATGTTTATATGTAGCTGCTTAAAAATGATTAGGAACTTCTCAAATTACTGATATATCTTATTCTTCTTGAGCCTCTATGGGAAAGGAATGGGTGGTATATATTGCTTGGCTAGGGAAGATATCTCAGGTTTGTTCTCAGCTTCTTTAGTCATAAGCTTCTTCAATGTCTCTTGATTCACCTCTTGAGTCAACTTTTAAGTCATGTCATGACTCACTACATTCTCATGCTATTCCATACTAGATAGTTTACTTCTCTACTGAAGTCTATGAAAATTTGGAGGTTTCTCCAATCGAGATTGTATATGGTAGAATAAGGATTATTCTGTTGCGGCTGCTACTATTGTTCCTGTTGTCATCTATAATTGGATACAAATTAGGCCTGTTCTATTTGCATAAGTTAGTATAACTATAAGGCCCTCCATAAAGTTCACAGCTCATAGTTGGGCTAGAGACAGCATTAACATTCAAGTTTCTCAGCTTACCAAAGATCTTAATAAGAGGGTCCACCTTTACATTAAGTATACTTATACCATCCACTTCATACATTCCTCGATTCTGAGCTTTATTGTGTATTCCTCTTTCATTTGACCATTGGTAGTTGTTGAAAGCCATTTCTTCAAATAATTCCAGTGCTTCCTCGGTAGTTTTCCCCCCATTAGAGATCCTCATGATACTACATCTATTATGCTTCTAATTAAAGGTGACAAGCCCTTGTAGAATGTTTGCTTAAGCAACCAGCCAGAGAGGCCATGGTGTGGTCATCTTCTTTGCATATCCTTGTACCATTCCCAAGCTTCATATAAGGACTCCCTATCAAATTATGTAAAGTATGTGAGATCATCTCTAGAATTTGCAGTCTTTCTTGGAGGGAAATACCTATTTAGGAAGCTTTAGATAAGTTTGCCCATTTGGTGAATGAGTTAGGTGCCCTAGAATTCAACCATGCTTTAGCCTTGTCTCGTAAAGAAAATGGGAATATCCAAAGTCTAAGGGCTTCATCACTTACTCTGTTCATAGTCATAGGGTCACATATTTGCAAGAAGTTAGCCAAATGAAGATTAGGGTCTTCATGTTGACCTCCCCACAACGGATCTTGTTGATAGGTGGTCTTACTATACTGCTCTTAGCACCCTCCACATCAGGACTTGCATACTCACATAATAATGTCCTATTTGATTTGGCTGATTAGCTTCCATGACCTCTACTTGGACATGTCTTTGTTGCAACCTTTGTGGTTTCACTATAGCTCTTAAGGTCATTTCAATTTTGGATCAAGAGGTCCAATTAGATTATGGTTTCTTGGCTTACAACAAATACCAACAACAAAGAATTACATTTAGAAACCTAAATAAACAAGAAACACAAAGTTTTAATGATGAAAAATCAAATAAAACACAAATAAATTGAAAATCCCTAAAAAAAACATAGGGTCACCAACAAATTCGACAAAATTTTTTAAAGAAAAATTAATAAGAAAACAAGAAAAATTGAAAAGCAAATGCTAAAACTAACAAACAATCTAGACTAAAGCAAGAAATTGTGGGTATTGGCATTGAAAGGTTGCCTCCCCGGCAACGGTGCATAAGACTTGATGCGTCTAAAGTATACCACAAGATACGGGTTAATTTAAACAATATAGAGCAAGTAAGACTATTGCATCCATAGGGAGGTTTTTCCAAGTACCAAAATATGCAGTCACTTACATTATCTAGGCAATTAAACAATAGCTAGGACAATGATAAAATAAAGTTGTAAAGATGAGATGACAAGGGATTCTAGGATTGGGGTTTCACTAATTGAGTTCCATTCATGAGATTGAGTTTGATTATTAAAATTCCTTATTTGTAATGACTAGAATCCCCAAGATGTAATGACTAATTGAGTTCCATTAATGTAAAAGCATTAAGATTAATGGAACTCAAAGAAAACATCACAAAGGTATGCAAATATTTCTAGAATACACTACTTAGGTTTAATGAATCCATAAACTAATATTGAACTTCCACTTTCCCTCCATCATTCAATATCTTAGACAAAAAATAATGGCCAGTTAATTATAAGCATGAAAAACGAATTCAATATATTGCAATAAGAAAATATCATCCAAACAATCAATTCCAACTCATAATTGAAGTTCAAAGATTACATCCTAACCCTAGAACAAGAAACCAAGCTACTCATGATTAAAACAGTAAGAAGAAGAAGAAGAAACTCATCTTTGAAGAACCTATGAGTCTTTTTCCTCTCAAATCCAATATCCTTACTCCCCAAGTTGTAGCTCCCCTTTTTACTCTTTGTTTTTGCCCTTTGCTATTGAGAAATCCCTTCCAAAAGTCCCATTTTATGATATGGGTCCTATGTTTTAATAGTCAATGCTTGTAAGGGTGCTGTGGCTGTATTTGGGTGCTGTAGTGCAGAAGCCTTGGAATCCCTATTTGTTGGCGATGCATGGCACTGCAGCGCCCAACTCTTGGCCCGGTGCTACTCAAATGGGCATTGCGGTAGCTACAACGCCCATCTCCCTCACTTGGTCCTTTTTCATCATTTGGGCACTGTGATGCTCAAACCTTGAGAAAATGCTATGTTTAGCTCCAAATACTGGCAATATATTCGAACAAGTTTCAAGAATTAAATAAATGTAAAAGGAACTTAAATTTATATGGAAATGAATATAAAGAACCCAAAACACTCTAAAGTAACACATTGAAACCCAAGGAAACATGTGGTAGAAATCATCACATCAAGCTCCTTGTCTAATTTATCTACTGATCAAGCACACTCTAGTGTGGTTAACATTCTTGGAAAAATACATTTTAGCTTTCCTATGGCTAATTATCTACTCTGAACTCAATCAAAAAGTATAAAGGTATCTTTTAATAACAACCACATGTTCACTACTCACCTCAACAAAGATAAAGGTCATCAGAAAAAAATAAATGCGAAATCTAAAGTCCCTTTCTACAGTGTCTAATAGGACACCACTTACCTTTGACGACCTCATCCTAAATAATAATACATATCCCGCCATGCATAAGACCAAAATATACTGGTAAAGCAGGTTCCCCTATTGAAGTCCCCGAGATGGCTAAAATTCATCAGTCTTCTCTCCTTTTCAAAGCACTTACATGAAAGGAGAAGAGATAAAATGCCATGCCATATTCATCAAATAATCATTAAACCCGATATCTAACAAAGTATCCTTCTCAAAATCACATTTAAGACGATCATAGGCCATCTCTAAATCAATTTTAATGCCATAAATCACTTTTTCCCTAACATATTATGCATAGAGTGAACAACTTTCTCATCAACAATAATATTATTTGAACTCTGTCTAGCAAGGACAGAGTTCCATTGGTTAAGGGACACCAATTCCTTCATAACAATACAAAGTCGATTAGTAATACATTTTTACATGTGACCTTATAAGCAACATTGCATAAATGAATGGGACAAAATTCATAGATGGATTAAGGAGCATCAACTTTTGAAGTAAGCACTATTGAATTAAGTACCACTAACTAAACCTACTCAAGATGGTACACCAGAAAGGAGCCTGCACAGCATAGCGACAGAGGAAACACGACGGCACTAGATGAAATCACGCTATCAATGGAAAACGTTAGCAGATGGCTTTGCATAATTAATGCAGATTATGAAACATAACATTTGAAAATGTACTTACCATACTAGATGCCTTCATGTTTAATTTACTAAATTAAGTGAGCTATTTTTTAGGGAATTTTTGTACTTTTCTACCCTAATCTTTAGTAGCCTTTGTAATTTCCTCCCTAATCTAAATTGTAACACATTGCACCATAAACTATCGTAATTTAGTCAAATTACTTTCACTATTTAATTGAACGTTAAAGTTAACAGTTTTAGTTAACATTGGCTAATTATGTAATTAAAATTTTTTGATAGAAATAAAAAATTAAATTTATTATGCAAAATGACACAAATATCCTAAAAACAAATGAGAATAAAATCTTCAAATAACTTTTACTTTCACTCAATTTTCTTTTCCCTTAATACCCTCAACCAATGACCCCATTCCAAATATCTTCTTCTTTCCTCTGCATCACTTACAAGAAAAAAAAAATACGCACCCTTCAAACTCTTCCTCTTTCTTCCTCTTCTTCTGTCAATATGAAAAACTAAATGCCAATACAGAATATGAGCAAAAAACAAACAAGTATGGGGAACCACAAGATAGTAAATAGATGCAGAGAACAAATAGTTAAGGATCTATTTCATCATAGTATACCTTTGTCGTTCTTTATCCAAATTAAGATTATTGAACAGAAAATATTAGGCCGATTACTAATGGAAGATACTTAGTATGTCTTTGAATGTTTAGCTTGAAGATATTATCAATATCATTGCTCATGAGATCGTGGAAAAAAGTTTATTAGATGCTTCATCAAAGACACCGTTTAATAGTTTTAAAAAGTACTTACAAAATAATTCTAATTTAATTTCATTGTTTATGCGTTTATTCAGGTTTGTTGGTTATAGTTTTATTTTCAGATAATCATAATATACGAACATAAATAGACAAAAACAAAAATATCATAATACGCTTTCTTCATTATAAATTTGTGATTGATACTCCACTCATCTCCCACCCATGTCAATCCCCACTTCTGAAAAAGAAAGAGAGAGAAAGAGAATGCTTAATATATAATATTAATTAATTAATTAGTTATATATATATATATATATAACATAAATTAATATATAATATATGTTAATTATATATATAATATAAATTCATGTTGATGGAGGAAGAGGAAGAAAGAGAAAGAGTTCAGAGGGGAGTATTTTTTTATTTTTTATTCTTGTAAGTGATGTAAAAGAAAAAAAAATATTTGGGATGTGATCATTGGTTGATGGTATTAAAGGAAAATAAAAATATAGGTAAAAGTAAAATTTAATTGAAGATTTTATTTTCAGTTGTTTTTAGGATATTTGTATCATTTTGCATAATAATTTAATAATAATTTTATTATATTTTTAATTATATAATTAGTCGATATTAATTAAAACCGTTAATTTTAACACTCAATTAAATGGTAGGGATAATTTATGATGTAATGTGTTATAATTAATATATTAGGGAAAATGTTGTAATAAAAACTAAAAATTAAGGTGAAAATGTATAAAATCTCCTCTAATTATAATGGTATAAAATACAATAGTTTTTTTTTAGTAAAATACTCTCACCTTTCCTAAGAGGTGACTTAGTAGTTACATAGCCCTCATCTCTATTTTGAAAACCTACACATAACTCAACTTAACCTAACTCTATTAAGAATATTTTATTTAGATTCTTTTTAAAAAAAACTAATATTATAAATTAGAATGATAGAATTACCCTTACTTAAAACACTCACTCACTAAGACAATGAAGAGGTAACAATCTCACTCAACAAGACAAAAAATAATGAATAGCTTAGGAATGATATGTTTAAACCAGATTTTTTTTTTTAAGTAATGATATCTTTAAAACTAAAAAAATGAAATATTTTTCAAGTAATTATATTTTAAAAATAAAAAAAAAGGAAAAATTTTAACTAATGATATTTTGAAAACAAAAAAGAAATTTTTTTTCAAGTCATGTTATTTTTAAAATACAAAAAAAAAAATCATTTTCAAGCAATGATACTTTTAAAACAAAAACAAAATTCAAGTAATTATATTTAAAAAAACAATTTTTTTCAGGTCATGGTATTCTTAAAACAAAAAAAAAAAGTAAATGCTTTCAAGTAATGGTATTTTTAAAATAAAAAACGACAATTGTTTTTAAGTAACAATATTTCTAAAACATAAAAAAATTGAAGTAAAATAATGAAAGAAAATAATATTTTGGTTATATTATATAAAATTAATGGTATTTTAGTCATATTATACAAAAATAATTTTTGACCAAAAGATAACGGTTAACTTTAACATAAATTAAAAAATTGAGTTTAGATGTAACTTATTTTTAATTTGGGGGTTACTACTCTACCTTCCCATTTGGGGCGGTAAGGTAACTTTAGAAAAAATTGTTTATTGTTTATTTTTTTAATAATAATAAATTAATTATAAATTTTAAAAACAATCAAAAAATTAAAAAAATTAAAAAATAATTGTACATTTAAAAAAGTAAAAAATTGGAAGAAAAAGTAAAAACAAAAAATATAAAAAAAATATAAAAAAATTTCAAAACAAAAAAATTAACAAAAAATGAAAAAAAAATAAAAAGAAAAATGGAGAAACGATGGCTTAATCCCCCTTTTAATTTATAGGCGATGCTTCATACGTTGTAAAAATAGAGAAAAAAACTGTATAATTAAGTCATCTTTTAAGAAATAAGAAAATAATTTTTTTTAATTTAATTATTTAAGTTTAACACACAACTGGCGAGTATATATCTAAGCCTTATAGCTTGCTGGGAAAGAAAAAGGTTTAGTTTAGCGTTTTATTACGTAAAGCTATCATGTATGAGAGTGTACATTTATTAAGATATTTAATTTTTTAATTTAATTATATTAAAATTTAATTTAATTTATTACTTTGTTTTTGTGTAAATTATTATATTTTATTTTCTAATAAATTATAAAAATTATACCATATACGATCTAGTTATATTAATTTTGGGTTTGTCTAAGCTACACCCCCACCCCATTTTTTTTTATTTTTTTTATTTTTTATGTCTTTTTTTCAATTTTTTTTTTACTTTTTAAAAATAATTAAGTATTTTTTATCTTATATATTTTTTTCAAAATTTTTTTCATTTTTTTCTTGAATTTTTTTATATTTATTTTACTATTCATCAATAATTTTTTTTACTATTTATTTGCAACTTAAAAAATTCTGTTATAAATATAAAAACATCTTCAAAAATTCTGAAAAAAATTTATAATATAAAACTTAATTAATTAATTTTAAAAAGTAAAAAAAAAGTTTAAAAAAAATCAAAAAAATATAAAAAAAAAATTTTTAACTTATCCTACCGCTCACACAGTGGACGATAGGGTAATAAGCTCCATTAATTTTTTTTTATTTATACAAATAACAAAATGCTGATAATTTTTTTATCCGTATAAAAATAAATCACCGAGCCACTTTTTAACCGTCCGCTATATTGCCACCCCTAGATGCAAATAAAAACAAATTAAACTGCTAAGTCAATGAGCATATGAATCGTTAGTCACCCACATGCACAATATGGAATCATCTTTTCTGCCAACTTTTTAAACAGAGACATCTCCTTAATACATGAAATTAGTTTGTATTGTTAATTCTCGTTAAGTAGAAGTTCTGCTTTCCTTTTAGTCCTTAGTTAAAAAATTCAAATTTGCAGAATAGTTGGTGTAAAGGCAGAGGATCATAACAAACAAAAGCTCACAAACCTTTACCATATAACAGTATAATCAACATTATGTGAAGTTGTAAACAACCTAACCTAACCTAACCCAAAAATTCTGTATGTAAATTCTGTATGACATTAAGAAATAAAATGCTATGATCACAAAATTCCTGACTGTCCAATGTTTAATTATACAAACAACCACATAACTGCACCCTGCTAAGTTCCTATATTTCATTGATCCCAAAACGAAATTAAACAAATGAAGCTGAAAACCAGACAATTGAATTGCTCAGAACTATGGCTTCCATCTCTGGATTTTCAGGGGTTAACAGCTGAAAAAGATCACGGGGGAGGGCCATACCCTCGCAGGTCAGGCCATTGATTTGGAATCAAAGAAGAAGAGCCAGGACTAGCATTATTCTCAGAATTATTACCAATGGAGCAGGTGCTGATAGTACTCCACAAAGAGGCTTCAGAGGCCCCATGGTTAGCATTACTGATGAAGCTTTGAGGCCAATCATGGTGAGAAGCAGAACTGACATTACCCATCCTCGATTGAATTAAACCTTGGTCGGCCGGATATAGAGATTCTACCTCCCTCTCTCTGTTACCCATTTGATAAATTTGCGATGGACGAATTTGGCGCTGCTGTTGGTGCTGTGAGCCAAAAGAAGAAGCAGCATTGAACCTAGATAGAAGACCCAAATTGGAAGAACTTCCAACATTCAGAGACTGATTGAATGGCTGTGATGGGTTCAGTGACTGAATCGTAGCCAGAGAAGGCAAATACCCACCACCTTGATAATAGGGACTGATTGAAGGAAGCGCCGCAGAAGGTGGAGAACCCACGGCTGAAGGGTCTTTAGATCTTATCACCGTCGTCAAATCTGCCTGCGTTTGTACCACCTCTTGCGGTGGCGGTTGCAGCTGAGACCGGGAATTCTCGGTGGAAGATGAGGAGGTTTTGGCACGCTTTCCCTTACGGCAACCACCACCAATGGGTACGTTTCTCAAGGTTCCCCCTTGGGTCCAGTACCTTCTACATGTTTTGCAGAAGTACCGAGGCTGCGACAGCCTATAATTGTTGTAATAGCAGAACTTGGTGTTCAGAGACTCGCAGCGTGGGCATCTCTGCTGCTGCTGCTGTTGTGGTGGAGGCTGAGCCTGCCCATCTGCTTGCGTCGCCATGAGTATCCGATCTGGAGGTTGCGTATTCAAGTCTCCTCCTCCTTCACCACCACCTCCTCTACCTTCTTCTTGCTCCATATGATCTCCCTCTGCAATCTCTTTGTTGCTCATGGGTACGTGAATGTGTTTCTCTTGTGGGTGGTTTTGTATTTATACCAAGAAACGGTTGATGCTTTGGCTTGGATGCTCATGCAGGTGTTAAGGGGTGTGAGTTAAAAGTGTGGGGGCGTTTCAGATTTGAAGGGCTATGTATGAGCTCTACGTGTCTGTGAAATGTATTGAGAAGAATCTACACTGACCAAAACCACGGCTATCATTACCTTGTGCATGGTTTACCACCAACCCACAATTAACCAAAAGACCAAGGTTCTTCAAATTTGGTCAGAACAATTATGATTATATCTACAACTATTTGAATCTGTATTAATTCAATAACACCTAATTAAATCTCACAGATTCTCACAATCTCTCTCCACAATAAATTTGTGACTTAATGAAGTAATGAAAATATCAAGTGGGAAAGATAAAAGAAGGTATAAACTTGCTGTTTCTGCAAATTACGGGATGATGGAATGGTATGCAACGTGGACGAGACCAAAAAGGGAATGGGATTTAATGGGCGGAGTAGACTAAAGGGTAATAGGATTACGGGTTTAATGACAGAGAGGTGTTAGATTATGGTAATGAAAAATGGGGTAAGCTTAGGTTGAATCCCATCTTTCCCCAACCCAGAGGAAGAAAATTAATGAAGCAAGAAATAGTGCACTGAAAAGTGCTAATTATTCAGCTTGATTGAAGAGCACCCAAGGACACAAAAGAGGAACAAGCCCCACCTGAAACTTTACAGAGCCGATCCTCCTCTATGTTTTCCGACCCAGAAAATAGTGATAGCCGATAAGAGAAGGAAAACAAGACGAAGACAATAATGATAAGTAAATCGAACAAGATTGTAGAAGAAGGACCACTGGCCAGGGCCGAGGCGGCGGTGGAGGCAGGGCAAGAGGATTGGGTGGCGGTCGTCAATGAAATGGTGGCTGTCAGAACGGGAAAATTCTCTTCTCTTTCTCTCTCTTTCTTTTTCTCCTCTCTTTCCTCTCACTCTCCTTCCATTCCACATGAACTACTACAGTTTCTCTTGAGTCTTCGATTAACTTTTTTACTCTGCAAAAAAATTGATATTTAATCTTCTTAATTCCGCGTTTTTTATTTGTCTTTCTGACGTCATTTCGTGCTCCTATGCCTCCCCCATTTGACGCTTATTTCTTACAAAGAACAAGATGACCCTTGTTAATCCATGTGATTTTTCCTTTTCCTCTTTGTACATTGTGTATATTGCGTGAATTTTATCAGGTAGTACGAATTGAATATTATTATTTTAAT
The DNA here is from genome assembly GCA_034509205.1 of Ceratonia siliqua. Taxonomy (NCBI): domain Eukaryota; kingdom Viridiplantae; phylum Streptophyta; class Magnoliopsida; order Fabales; family Fabaceae; genus Ceratonia; species Ceratonia siliqua. Next base: position 20,480 of record JASKGM010045635.1, read on the forward strand.
ATTTTAATACATAAATTAATGTTTTATAAATTTTAATAATTAATTTAAAATAAATTATATAATAAAATAAATAATATTATTATTATATTACAATAATACTAAAAATATTTTCTAAGATAGCTCTTACATATTCTTTTTATTTGCGTGGTTGCTAAATTGTTGATTAAATAATTAGTGTCAAAAACAATTTTTTTTGGTTAAGGAGGAAAATGTCTAATACCTAACAAAACAAATAAAAATAGAATCAACTAATAGAAAAAGAGAAAGTTCTCTAGGTGGCTGTCTCCGGAAAGTAAATTTCTCCTGGTTGGTATCTCTATGTGTTTGCTAACCAGTCCGCACATTGGATGGCTTCCCACAAGATGTGCTTCATATGAAGAAAATCAAACCATATCATTAGCTCTTGAATATCCTTGATCAACGCTCCATATAAATGGTTAGATGCATCAACAGAAGAAATCATATGAATTATCTCCAGAGAATCTGATTCACATGCCAACTGAGACACTCCCAGCTTTAAAGAAAACCACAAAGCTTTATGTAGAGCAAGAAGTTCGGCTTGAGTATTGGAAATTATTCCTTCATGACCAAAGAAACTTGCTATCCAGTTGCCTAAAAATTCCTTAACAATCCACCTATTCCTCCTCTTCCCAGATTCCCCAAGGAGCTTTGGTGCGTAACCAATGTTGAACTCCAAACCTCGGCAACAAAGCCTCAATTTGAAACCCTCCAAATTGGAAACACAACTAAAATATAAATCTCCTTGCAGTATAGTGGTAAGTATTTTTGTTTTTCAGAGCAA
>JASKGM010045655.1:0-57377 GCA_034509205.1 Ceratonia siliqua
CTGCCCTCAACTGATAAAGGTTGCGACCTAGGTGCACCTAGTGATTCTACCACCACTCTACTACGGATCCCAGATTAAAGTTCTAAATTACTTCTATAATTCTTGTACCATTCATACTTTCACAATATCAAAGTTCAGATATTTTTCATGCTATGGACAAAATAACAAATTCACATATAAATATATATTCCTTTCCTCAAAATTTCCTCAAATCCATACCAAATAACATCATTTATCCACAAGGTAAACTTTAATAATACATGCATCAAGGGGTAAGTAAGAATCCACTCACAGTTGCCAAATTTGGAACTTAGTATTCAATCTCCAAGCTATTCTATTTCAAGGCTAAGTTGGTTCCAATGGGTTGATTTCAGACAAGCCTATATGCAATAATATGTGAATATTCCATTAGTATACTAAATCATTCGCTACTTTTTTGTTATATCTATAATAACAAGGAAAGTACTTGACTTGCATGACTATGATTTTAAAGTTCAACCATGCTTGAATAATAATTATACTATAGTTTAACTTCCAAATTCCCAGCCATTAATGGGGTTACAACTTCATCTATATACATATAGTGAAATGTTCACTTTTTCATAGTTAAACTTCTCAACATGAACTTAACTAGTGGTTGACAGAATTCTTGAGCCATCCACGTGATAGTACCCTAAGGAACAAGGAGTGAAATTAATATAGTTTTTCTCTTTGGCATTTTATCTAACAGATTGTGTGCCTCCGGAATTTAACTCTAACTAACCCATAATAATTCATGAATTTGAACAAGGGACAAGGGAATGCTGAACAATTCACAACAAACATTATAGGGGTTGACTCACAATATCATTTACTTGTTCAAAGGAAATTTCAAAACCCCCAAAGTTTACCCCCAAAACAGAAATCGTTTTCACAAAGGAAAGCATGTTTCCAACCCAAGGGATTACTCAGAAGGTGGATGAATCTACTTACAACAAATCAAACTATGAAGGAAGTCCGATTATAGCAAGTTTGATGGCAAGGCAGAATCGTTGGTGAGCAAACAGCACCGGTGTACACGAGCTACAGCCTCCGTGCACGAACGAAGATATGCGCGGGGTGGAAGGGCTGTTTGCGGTGACTGGCAGCAAGACGAACGACGAGAATGGGACGATGATGCGCTGGGGAGAAAGACGAAGTAATACGGCGAAGGGGGAGAGGTCTTCTCGGGCTGCAGGGGCACCGTGCAGGGGGGAACAAGAAAGAAAAATGGGCCTTTTTTTTATATAGAATTTTTTTAAAGGATGAGGGGCTTTTTTGCAATTACTTAAAATTAGGGTTTTGCTACTTAGTCCCTCTACTTTGAATTTATTATGCCCAAATCCTTATATTATTTTTGTTTTAGAATTTAAGGCATTACAAAATAGAAATTTTATATTTAATCAAAACATTCAACAACAAAATAAATAACTTGAAAAAACAAAGTAACTTCCAAAACAAAAATTACGAAAATAATGATATAACTAAAATTAAATAAATAATATTATATTTTATATATAAATGTTTAAAAGATATTATATATAATTGGGTTGGGCTGATTAATAAATATGAAGTCCAAGTCCGACCTTATTTTAAAACAGGTCTTAATTTTTTTTTTTTCAAACTCAACCTTTAAACTTAAATATAAAGTATAAATTGGATTTAAACATAGCCAATCTTGATTGCCCAACAACTGGGTGCTGTCACCCATACTTTTAAGCAACAAAATAATATTTCTATAAAATTGTGCCAAGTGACTTTCCTTTTAATGTGTAAAATTTCACATTTCTATCAAAATCTTGAATATCCAATTAAACCCAAAATTATTTATACAAAAATTTTCAAATTTCAAATTTTTATATTTAGATTTATTTATCTAAATTTATTTGTATAAAATTCAAATAACTATCAAATAACCATGATAAAAAGTCGCTCATTTTAAGTTTTCGTGATAACAAAATAATTAAAATAATGACTCATGACTCATTTCAAATTGAGATGACCATAAAAAATAACGACTTATTAAGTTGCATGCTTTCGCCATATGTATTATATTAAAAAAAATGGTAATTTGGGAATCAAACTTGCTTATCATAACATTAGTATTGCTGATACTTTTATGCGCTGAAATTATCAAATTATAAATTATGTTTTGTAAGTAAATTAACAATGCAAGAGAGAAATGTATATTTGAAGAAATATATAATTTTATAATCTTTCTCTCTCTATATATATATATTATAAATATAATATCTACAGTAATATATATGTGTTTTGGACTCCAAACTATGAGAGCAAACTAGGAAATATTGTTCTTATATTGCTCTTCTAATTTTTCTTTTTCTTTTTTTAAAAGATAGTGGCTAGTTTAAGTTTTACATTAGTGAATAATTAATTTATATTTAAAATTGAATCTTCTAATTTTTCTTCTTTTTCTAAAGAATAGGGGTAGTTAAAATTTAGTTTTGTTTGAAAAATTGATTAACATGTACGTTAGTGTTAGTGTATGTTAAAGCGCTAGTATATATTATTTATATGAAGCGTTGTGGGTACTAGAGTACCTAGAACCGAACATAGACTTATAAAAAAGGTGATTATTACCCTACTCATGAATAACAATAATTTATGAGTAATTCTTTATTTTTTTTACTGTTGATTTTTAGTTTTTTATTTCTTATAATTTTTATTTTAAGAAACAATTTAAAAGAATTTAAAAAATATTTTCATAACACAAGTATTCAAAAATAAATCAAAAAACAAAGAAAAAGTAAAAACAATTCTTTTGATTTTTTTACTTTTTTTATTCTCTTAAATTATTTCTTAAAATAAAATTTATAAGAAAAATAAAAAAGCTACTCATGGAGTATTGCTACTCATGAGTAGCATAGTAATCACCATAAAAATATTAAAAATATTCTCATACTAAAATGTGGATCCATTTTTTATATTCAGAATTAAACCCAAACATATAAATTTTGTGAATATGCGGAGGATTTTACTAGCTAAATTAGCACTGTCAATTTTGAGTTCAGCCCGAAGGGCCAGCCTGTTTTCGAATTTAAGCAGGCATATAAGGGCTTAGCCCTAGGAGGGTAGGGCTCGACTCGTCAGTTGGAATATTATTTTTAAAAATTTAAAAAAAAATTATTCTAAATAGCATATGAATATGATACAATATTGGAAATATCATTCTTTTTTTATGATAGATGAAAATGATCTAAAAGACTATATGGATACAACATCTAAAATATATTCAAATATAATTATTAAAGATAATGCTTTATAGATATTTTAATTTATAATGTTGAGTTAGGATAATTTTATAATATTATTATTATTTAATTTGCACTTGTTTATTATGGATAACTTATTTTGGTTGATATATACTTGTTTTGAATAATTTAGAATGTGCTTTTGTTGACTTTTGTAATTATTTTTGTGTATTTTATTATTTTTGTTAATTTTCTTAGGTAGACCCTTTTAGGCCCTAAAACCATAGAGGGTTTGGTTAGGGCTTTCAAATAGAGGCCCGACAAAAAAAGGGCCGGCTTAGCCCCCCATTTTGACAATGCTAGCTAAAATGATCATGCCTAATGGGAAGTAGCGGCAAGTTTACTCAAGGTGTCTTCAGTCTAATTCATTTTTTGTTTATAAATGTGGCAACTTCACTAAATCTGACATCTGAACAACCATTCATTTGGGTTTGAGTAAAAGACCTGGATTTAAAAAGGAATGGAAAAAGAAATAGGAAAAACACACGAAATACCAAAGAGAAAGGGGTTCTCTTTTTGTTGAGAAAAATCATATAAAAGTTTTGATGTGTCAACTAATCATGAAATTAACTCTAGAAGATGACAATAAGCTAGAAACGAGTAAGCAGCATCTAGAAAAGGAAGAACAAGCAAAAGCAAGAGTTGAAACAAAACTAGAATAAAACTTTGAATCATGTGAGAAAAGGGTTTAACCGGTCTTCAGTCTAACATACTCCCTTACTGGAAGCACTACCATTTTGCCTGAAAAAGTATATATGCTCTTGAAAGCCACTGCCTATCTTCTAGAAGATTGATTGTACAAAAAAAATGTTTATATTATTTTAATTGATAAATGTTCCATCTCTGAACTCATTCAAAGATATAAAGTTTGCAGATACAAAGTATCGACCAAGACCAAAAAGGCTTCAAGTGTGAAACCTGCAAGATAGAACTCATCATGCCGCCTGAAATTTGAATTCAAAAAGATGAATGTCATCTCAAAGTTCCTATCTACAAATCAAGTCTGCAACTAGCTATGAAAATTGCTGCAAACTAATCAATGCTCTTAAATGCTAGCAAGACAACGAGCTTCAAACTCTAGTATAAAAGTTACACCATGCTGAAGTAACATAATAATTATTTTTTGAGAAAAGTTCAAAAGTGAAGTGCATGCCTTCAATTGATAAAAAGTGTCTTGATCTTAAAAGAAAGAAAACTCCTTGAGCCATATTTAGAATATTTAAACAGTTTAGGAGTTGAGTGACTCTCCTTCATTGTGAAAAATCATTGTAAGGTTTGCTAGATCAAGCCTGAGGTAAAATCTATTGTCATTGGTTGCCTAGTGTAAGGTGGAAAGAAACAAAGTGCTTAACCTTGTGAGTTTGGCTGGGTTCTTAAGAAAAACTCAGTGTAAGTGAGTCAACCTGGAGTGGTTGTAAAAGCTTGTAAGCTGCACCTGTAATCTTGGTGATTTCCCTCATAGTAAAATTCCCTTGCTGTGTGCTTGGGAATTGGACGTAAAATCTAACTTTTGTTGGATATGAACTACTATATTTCCTGGTGTGATTCTTCCTTGCTTTTATCGCTTTAAATTACTGCTTTCTCAATTCCTCGATTAAGTTCTAACATTGTACTATTGGTTTACTTAAGATTAGTTTAATTACTTGTCACTCTGATATTTGATTCAAGTTAAGAATATATTGATTTCATTAGCTTGACAAGATCATTTTAAATTATCAAAATGATTTCATTAATACAATTTCATCTTGTCTAAACTAAAAGAAATCTTCTAGTTGACCTTTTAAGAAATATCTCTTAATTGATCGAAAAAGTTTTAACCATTTATAAACACCTAATTCAACTCTCCCTTATTGGGTGCTCATTGCAATTTGAACTAACAAGTGGTATCAGAGCATAAGTCTCTACTTTTAGGTTTAACAGCCTTAAGTAAAGATCCTATTAGCAACATGAATCCAAGCAACATGATAGAAGGTCACTCCACCAACTGACCACCTTTCTTCGATGGTCATAACTACACTTATTAGAAAGAAATGATGAGAATGCTCATATAGTTTGTTGACTGTCAAGTGTGGTGAGTAATTGAAAATGGTCCTCATACTCTTAGCAAAATAGTTTATGGTGTGATAGTACCAAAACTAGAAGGTGAATGAGATGATCAAGCTAATGGAAACAAATGCTAGAGCCGTCAATCTTATTTACTGCGTAGTAAATGCTAAAGAATATAGAAAAATATCAAGATACAAAAATACGAAAGAAATGTGGGAGAAACTCCAAATTACTTATGAAGGAACAACAGAAGTCAGAGAGACAAAAATTGATATTAACGTTCACGACTATGAACTATTCAAGATGAAAAAAATGAGAGGATTGAAGAAATGTTTAAAAGGCTTTCCAACATCAGCAATGACTTGGATGCCTTAGGAATAACATACTCCAACAAAAAGTTAGTAAGGAGAGTGATGTGAGTCCTTACCAAGCCTTGCAAAGTGCAACAATACAAGAAGAAAGAAATCTGAACAAAATGTCTTATGATAAATTAAGAGGAAACTTAATTGCATATGAAAATGATTTTATGAGAGAAGAATCTGGAAGCTCTCAGAGGATCAAAAGTATTGCTCTCAAGACTGATGAAGAAATATCTGATCCTAAACAAGAAAATGAATTTGCCTTTCTTACAATAAATATATATTAATATGTACAAAAGGAATAACTTCTATCAGAAAAAAGGGGCAAGCAAAAAGTGAGAAAACAAATGAACAAGCTCTCAGTTACGAATGCAAGAAGCCATGACATGTTAAGGCTGACTGCCCTCTTCTTAAGAAGAAACTGTTCAAGGGAAAGAAAAAGAAAGAAATGGATATAGATATAGAATCAACCTAGAGTGATGATGATCAATCTGACTCAATAGATAGTGATGGTGAAGAGGAAAAGCAAACAGCAAATGTATGTCTCATGGCAAAAGAACAATAAGAAGAAGAGGTAATCTATGCTAACCAATCTTATTCAATTGATGAATTAAAAGAAGATTTTAACTTACTATTTGAAAATCTTAACAAATTAAGCATGAAATACACTATGCTTAAGGAATCACAACACATTACTGACAAGGAATTAGAGAGTTTAAAAAATTAAAAGGATGCATTAAACCAAGACAAAGAAATGATGAAAAGAGAAAATGAATCTCTCATAGAAAAGGTAGAATCTTTAGAAACTAAAATTTCAAAATTTACCTTTAGTTCATCTCATTTAGATACTATGCGTAGTTCTCTAAGTCTTCTTACATAATTAATCTGGGATTTGTTCAAAAGAAAGAAAATAAGAAAATTCTTCCTCCTTAATAAAAATGAATAAACATTTATCTAAAGAGTAAAGAAAAATTCAGAAACTTGAAATCGTGTTATTTTTGTGGTGAAACAAGTCATCTTATAAAAAATTGTTGCCTAAAAGGAAATCCTAAGAAGAAGGTCAAGCAGCTATGGATATCAAAAGGCTCTTTAGTTCCTAAAGGATTTTTCACTAACTCTCTAAGACCCAAAACAGTTTGGGTACCTAAATTTGACTAAATTGATTGCAAGTGTGCCTAAGTTCAAGATAAAAAAAGGATCAACGGTATCTTGATAGTTGCTGCTCAAGACACATGATTGGTGATGCCACAAAGTTCTACTTTCTCAAGAGAAAAGAAAGAGGAGTAGTAACCTTCGGTGACAACAAGAAAGATAAAATTATTGGTATTGGTAAAACCCCTATAAACTCTTCCTCTATAATTAATGATCTTTATCTTGTTGATAGTCTAAAACATAATTTAATAAGCATTATTCAATATTATGATAAAGGACACAAGGCTACCTTTGAAACATCAAAATGCACTATCTTTAACACCCATGATGATAAAATCCTATTTTCTGGAATTAGGCAAGAAATGTGTAGATAGTACATTTAGAAGACATATCCTTAAAAACACTTAATTGTCTTACTTCCACTATTGATGAAAACTGGTTGTGACACAAAAGACTAGGTCATGCCAGCATACATCTAATTTCAAAATTATCAAAGAAAAATCTTGTCATTGGTTTGTCAAATCTAAAGTTTGAGAAAAATCACATTTGTGATGCGTGTCAAAAAGGAAAACAAAATATAGCCTCTTTCAAAAGTAAAGATCATGTTTCTACAACCAAGCCCCTAGATCTTCTTCATATGGATCTATTTAGTCCTACTAGAACTCAAAGCATGGGTGGAAAAAGATAGGGATTAGTGATTGTTGGTGATTTCTCTTTATATATATGGGTTTTCTTTCTTGCTCACAAGGATGAAAGTTTCAACATTTTTGAAAAATTTTGTAAAAAAGTTCAAAATGAAAAGAGTGACGTTATTAGAAGCATTAGAAGTGATCATGTTCATGAATTTGAAAACAAATATTTTGAGAACTTCTGCGAAAAATTTGGTATTAGTCACAACTTTTTTGTTCCAAGAACTCCACAACAAAATAAAGTTGTGGAAAGAAAGAATAGAACATTTCTTGATATGACAAGGAAAATGTTGTGTGATAATGAGCTTCCTCACAAATTCTGGGTTGAAACTATGAACACAGCTTGTTATATCTTGAACAGGTACTTGATAAGATGAGTCTTATCTTAAAGAAAACTCCTAATGAGTTATGGAAAGGAAGAAAACCTAACATTAGCTACTTTCACACATTTGGATGCAAATGTTTTATTCTTAATAATGATAAAAATTATCTAGGTAAGTTTGATGCACAACTTATGATGGAACATTCCTCGGTTACTCTATGATAAGTAAAGCTTTTAGGATTTCAATAAAAGAACATTATCTGTAAAAGAATATGTTCATGTTGCTTTTTATAAATCTAATGCTTCTATTTTGAGTAAGAAGCAAACAAATTCTTATGAAGATGATGAAATTACAAAAGGGATAACCTTTAAATTAAATAACTTGAATCCAAGAGATGAAGATGAATCACAAGATCTCTTTGAAAGAGATAAGAATGTTGAACAACCTTTGGAGCAGACTCAAGAAATCCTCAATGAAAGCCAAAGAGAGCAACCTACAGGCCAAGACAATAATGAGGAAAATCATAATGAGGACGGTGAACCTTTAACCAAGATTCCTCAAGAATGGGAAAAAACTTCATCGTATCCTTCTTAGTTCATTATTGGAGATCCATCACACAGAGTCAAAACCACAGCTACAAAAGCATGAATTACATGGCCTTTATGTCTTAAATAGAACCTAAATATGTAAAGGAAGCACTTAAAGATGAATCATGGATCTTAGCTATGCAAGAAAAGCTAAATTAGTTTGAAAGAAAGAAAGAAAGTATGGACTCTTATTCCTGCACCCAATCATCAGTCAATAATTGGTACTAAATAGGTATTCAGAAACAAACTGGATAAAGCAGGTAATGTGGTAATAAACAAAGCAAGACTAGTTGCTCAGGGATATAATCAACAATAAGGTATTAAATATAATGAAACCTTTGCTTCTGTTGCTAGACTAGAATCCATTAGAATATTACTTTTTTTGCTTGCTACAAAGGTTTTAAATTATTTCAAATGAATGTTAAAATTGCATTTCTAAATGGATTTTTAAATGAAGAAGTTTATGTCAAACAACCTCCAGGTTTTGAGTAAATCAATTTTCTAAATTATGTTTTTAAATTAACAAAGGCCCTTTATGGTCCTAAGCAAGCACCTAAGGCATGGTATGAAATGTTAATTACATTTTTACTAAAACATAACTTCACTAGAGGAAAAATTGACACTACCTTATATTAATTATTCAAATATATATAGATGATATTGTTTTTGGTTCAACTAATGAACTACTTTGCAATGAATTCTCTATCTTGATGAAAAATGAATTTGAAATGAGCATGATGGAAGAAATGACATTCTTTCTCGGACTTCAAATCAAACAATCTCAAGAAAGAATCTTCATCAATCAATCAAAATACACCAAAGAATTACTAAAGAAATATGGCATGAATAAAGCCAAACAAGCCAAAACTCCTATGGCAAGCTCTATCAAACTAGAAAAGGATGCACAAGGTAAATCAATTGATCAAAATCTTTATCGAGGTATGATTAGCTCTCTTCTTTATCCAACTGCAAGTAGACCTTATGTTTCCTTCAATGTATGCTTATGTGCTAGATTTCAAGTTAATCCTAAGGAGTCCCTTTTAAGTGTTGTTAAAAGAATTTAGATATCTTACTGGTACTCAAAACCTAGGACTACCCAAGGAGTAATTGCTTTGATATTTATGGATATTCTGGTGTTGATTTTGGAGGTTGTAGAAGAGAAAAAAAATACCAGTGGAACATGCCAAATCTTAAGACATTGTTTAATCTCTTGGCATAGCAAGAAACAAAATTATGCTGCCCTCTCTACAGCTAAAGTAGAATATGTGGTAGTTGGAAGCTGTTGTGCACAAATCTTTTGGATGAAACACCAATTAGAAGATTATTGTCTAAAATTTGAAAAAGTTCCAATCAAATATGATAACACGAGTGCTATCAATATCTCTAAAAATCCTATTCAGCATTTCAGGAGCACATAGAAATTAGGCATCATTTTCTTAGAGATCATTCTTAGAAAGAAGATATTCAATTAGAATATGTTAATATCACAAATCAGTTGGCTAACATCTTTACGGAACCCCTTGGAGAAGATGGCTTCTTGAAAATCCTTAGAGAAATAGGAATGGCAAATCTTATGTAGCAAGAATGTCTAGTTGCTCAAAACTCTACTGCTTGATACACTTATGGTTACCAAGAGATAAAAATAGACTAAGAATTTCAAATATTGTCAACTGTCATGATTAGTTTTATCTTGAAAATTGGAACTGTTACCAACTATTATGTATTACATGTCAAATCATATTAAACGAGAGCAGAAGGGTGCATTCAGGGAAAATATAAAACCTTTCTCTCACTTGCACCTCTTCACATTCTGAAAAATCGTCGTTGCCCGTGTTTTTCTGATAACCCACTTCGTCTCTCTAAATCTCTCTTCACCTAAAAGTCATCACCTTTAACCACGAAAACTTAATCACTCATCCTCATTCTCTCAAAATGGCTTCCTCGTCCAAAGTCAATGAGAAAAGGATGTTGCATGAAGGTTTTGGGTTTGGTTTCAAAAAGATAAAGACTATCAGAGTTCCAAAAACATTTCGAGATGAGGATGCGATTGCTGCATACAACAAGGACTACATGCATCAAGATTATTTGCTTCCCAAAGAGGTAAACTTGAAATTTTTTGAAGATGAGAATAAAGTTTTTGAATGGTTCAAGAGACTTGAATGGATTGAGTTCTTTAAAATCAAGAATGAGATATAACATATCATCATCAAAGAGGTCTATGTAAATCTTAGGTTTGAAAATGGTACTTTAAAAGGAACTTCACTTCTGAGGGGTAAGAAAATTACTGTCAATTGTGAGAAGATTTCAAAAATGACTAATTGACCAAATGCTAGAGTAAGAATGTATGCTAAATATGAGGAAATTGAATTTGGAGGATATTCCCATGAATAGGCTATGGCTGAACTAACAAGTAATCAACATATTGTGGTAGATATTTCTGTACTTGATCCTGACTTACGAATTGTCCTATATGCAATGACTCATATAATTGTCCCAAGAAAAGGAAAAGCTAATCAAATGACCAATTTGGATACTTTCTATATGTTGTGTATCACTAATGGGATGAGATTAAACCTACCATACATCATAGCAAATCATATGAAAAACTGCTCAAGAAAGGACACTGCAGAATTACCCTACGGAACAATCATAACCTGTTTGCTAAAGATGCCAAAGTGGATCTTAATATAATAGGCTATGAAATTGGTTCTGAAAGGGGAAACTATGACAAAAGATTACTAAGATATATGGCAATTAAGAAGGAATAAGATGGTAGCTAGGTAAAAGTGAAAAGATGATCATCTAGCAGCTTAAGGGAAGAAAAGGAAGAAATAGATATCTCTATTGAATTCAAAGTCAAAACCATAGGCCATAAACCTGTTTCAGTTAAGAAAGAAGTCTTGTCCAAGAAGGAACTAGCAAGAGAGAAAAAGAGATAATACAATAAAAGATATCAAATGAAGAAGAAGCAAAGAATGGAAAAGGAAGAAGGGAAGGATGAGGAAGAAGGGTCTTCTAAGAACCTGATAACTGCCGAGGCTATCAAATTAAATCTCTTAATATCCGATTCACTAAATAACTATAGTATAAGGCAACACCGGGTCGAATCCTTGGATCACTCTAATTATGTAATCAAATTAGGATAGTAACAATAGGGGGTTTTTGATAACGATTAATTAACTGAAAGCAATGAAGATGATAAATAGAATTTGAAAAATAACCAATCTAGAGAGAGTAACCAGTCTTGATTTCAATCTATCCTTGATCATTAATGAGTCATTCAATCACTAATCGAGCTCTTGGCATTTTAGAACTTATCAAGAAGCCTCAATATGTTCTTTGGGTCCACTATTGAATAAGCTTCCAGAATTTAATTAATCAAAGTTAGACAAATTAAGTATCCATCCCAACCCATATTGACCTAAAAATCAGAATCTAACCAAGCTAAACAACTCATCAAATAACTTTGATGCCTTATTCAGTCTCTGTAGTTCTCTTTTGACACATGGTAACTATGCAACTATCATATAAACATCCCAATCAAATTAAGCAACTTAATCAGAATAAATAAAAAGAAAAGAAGAAGCTTGATGAATGATTGAACTGGAAAATACTTAGGACAAGATCTCAAAATCAAACATCAAGACTGTCAATACCTAAGACTGATTCAATATTCTAGCCCTCCATGAACAAGATGTATGAACTTATAGGAAAATAAAGAAAGCCCTAGAGAGAACAGAGAAGAAACTATGAAGGGAGGCAATGGAACAGTGTTACAACAGCCTCTAACGTTCTGCAGCTTTAGCTTATATATGTAACCCTAAATCCAATAAATACAACTATGTCCCTAGGCTAAAATCATTCTAGTTATTTGACCAGCTCATCAACCAATTTCTAGGGCAAAAGCATTAGCAAAACGCAACAGTTTTGATAAGTGGCCTGCACAAGAGAAGTTTTAGTGACAGTATCCTAGTTCTGATTTCAAAGTTGAATTTTACCCACTATACATCTAAATCAGTGTTAGAGCTCTTCATCAAAGTTGTAGAGATTTCTCTCAAATTTACTATAAGATAACATTCATGATTATCAGATGTCTAGAACTCAAGTTATGGCAAAAATACAGAAGCAGCATAAAAGTCCCAATAATGCTAAAAGATACAATTAAGCCCAATTGGAACTCAAACTTATAACATATGCCTAAACCCAATAAATTAAGTATATAAGAGGTTTAAAAGACTAAATGTGAGGTTAACTAATATATAGAAATTGTGTTTATCAAAACCCTGAAGAAACTATTAAAGAAAACTATTATAAAAGAGAAAAATAAGGAGGTAACAACTCCAGTTAGGAAATCTAGAAGTATTCCCTTTCTCCAAAAGAAAATTTAAGGACCCCCTCCTATGGTTGATCTGTTAGATGATAGCAAGGAAAGTATGTCAAAGAAAGAAGATTTCAGCATAAATATGGAATTCACTGATGTAGTACTCAGTTTTATAAGTGACTCCTCAGACTCCTTCATAACTGAATATGAAAAAAGAAGTAAGCTCTCCTGAAATTGATGAAGAAGAAGAAGGGATTGAGCCTAAAAAGGCATCCTCTACCGAGGTTTTTAAAGCTCAAGAAGTAAGGGAAAATGTACTTACTTATACTCAAGAGGAAGAGAATTATGAAGAAAAGGTCCATTTATTGAGGAAAATGAAAGGAAATGAACCTTTAGAGGACTCTCTAAATATTTTGGACAAAGAACCAATCAAGGCAATCATTCTTCAGTCTCATCCCAAAACCAAATCTTCTGGGGTAGCAACTCAAAAGCCCCTACTAATGATTGAATTTAAAATTGAGAAAGAGAACAAAGTTTCTACTTAAAAGAGCACAGGACTTGTAAAGAATGTAGGAGCAGCAAAGAAAAAGCTCACCTAGATAGCTAAGAAACAGAAAGAGACTGCATATGAATCTGAAATATTAAAGGCAATCTTTGAGAGCTTGGCTGATACAGTTATAGAACATTATCAAGATCAAAACACTTAAACAATATATATGCAATTTGAGATGAATGAGATTAAACATAGCCTGCAACACTTGTCCAATATGATGGAAAGTTTCTTAAACACTCCAAGACCCTCTAAGCTACCTATCAAGAGAAAAAGCTTCGGTTCCACCTCTCAGTAAATTGCTCTTAATGCACCCGTTATTAATGAATTAGATCAACACAAATACTCTGAAGAAACCTAATCTGATCCTGCCCCTGCCATTACCAAACTTGTCCCTTATCACGCCTCTGATGCTCCTGATGCTTAACTTTCAATTCTGATTGTCTTATGTGCTCCTTATAGTCTGTCTTTATGTGTCTTTATATGTGTTAAGTTTATCTTATCTTGTGGCAACTTTTGTGATATTCTAACTTTGAGCCACTACATTTGTTCTACGCTTGTTCTGTGTTTTGTCTTATGTATGGACCTTATTGTACTCTTTATGTGCGAAACTTGTGACATGGCATTCGTTATTACTTATTCCTTTTTGTTGATGCCAAAGGGGGAGAATATACGATAAATTGCCTCACTAGTCACTTAATTTTTTTTGGCCATCAGGAATACTAGCCAATTTGTAGGAGATAAGTAATCAACTCAAGGGGCGCCTTGGTCTGAGTTAAGAGTTAACTATTTCAAGGAAAGTATCTCGTATATTATATAAAACATATTGCCGTAGCATTATTCAATTTTCTCTTAAGCAATTAGTTGTCATCATAAAAAAGGAAGAGAATGTTGAGAAAAATCAAATAAAAGTTTTGATGCGTCAACTAATCATCAAATTAAATAGATGATGATGATAAGCTAGAAACGAGCAAGCATTATCTAGGAAAGGAAGAACTGGCAGAAGCAAGAGTTGAAACAAAACTAGAATAAAACTTTGAATCATGTGTGAAAAGGGTCTAGCCAGTCTTCAGTCTGACATACTCCCTTGCAGGAAGCCACTGCCCTTTTGCTTGAAAAAGTACATACGCTCTTGAAATCCACTGCCCTTCTTCTAGAAGATTGATTGTACAAAAGTAAATGTTTATATTATTTTAATTTATAAATGTTCCATCTCTGAACACATTCAAAGATATAAAGTTTACAAATACAGAGTATATCGAAGAAAACAAGAAAGGCTTCAAGTGTGAAACCTGCAAGAAAGGCTTCAAGTGTAAAACCTGCAAGATAGAACTCATCATGCCGCCTAAAATTTGAATTCAAAGAGATGAATGTTAGCTCAA
Source organism: Ceratonia siliqua (assembly GCA_034509205.1). Classification (NCBI taxonomy): domain Eukaryota; kingdom Viridiplantae; phylum Streptophyta; class Magnoliopsida; order Fabales; family Fabaceae; genus Ceratonia; species Ceratonia siliqua. Next base: position 14,700 of record JASKGM010045655.1, read on the forward strand.
AGTTCTTGTCTAGAAATCAAGTCTACAACAAGTTTTGAAGATTGCTGCAAACTAATCAATACTCTCAAACGGCTAGCAAGACAACAATCTTCAAACTCAAGTATAAAAGTTGCACAATGCTAAAGTAACATAACAATTATTTTTTGAGAAAAGTTGAAAAGCTGAAGTGCAAGCTTTCAATTGATAAAAAGTGTCTTAAGCTTAAAAGAGAGAAAACTCCTTGAGCCATCTTTAGAATATTTAAATAGTTTAAGAGTTGAGTGACTTTCCTTCATTATGAAAAATCATTTTAAGGTTTCCTATATCGAGCTTGAGATAAAATCTAGTGTGATAAGTTACCTAGTATAAGGTGTAAAAGAAGAGTGCTTGAGCCTGAGAGTTTAGCTGGATTCTTAAGAAAAACCTAGTATGAGTAGGTTAACCTGGAGTGGTTGTAAAAGCTTGTAAGCTGTGCTTGTAATCTAGGTGATTTCCCTCATTCTCATGCTGTATGTATGCTTGGAGAGTGAACGTAGGATCTAACTTTTGTTGGATTTGAACCACTATGCTTCTTGGTATGATTATTCCTTACTCTTAGATTTTTAAATTAATGCTTTCTCAATTCCTTGATTAAGTTCCGACATTGCACTATCGATTAACTTAAGATTACTTTAATTACTTCTCCCTCTGATAATTGATTTAAGTTAAGAATATATTGATTTCATTAGCTTGACAAGGTCATTTTAAATTATCAAAGTAATTTCATTAATTTTCCTTAACCATTTCATCTTGTCTAAACTGAAAGAAATCTTCTAGCTGACCTTTTAAGATATATTTCTTACTTGATCGAAAATTTTTTAACAATTTATAAACACTCAATTTAACACCCTTCTTCGGGGCTCGTTACTATTTGAACTAACACTTTTGAAATATGAAAAGATAAGTGGGTTAACATTATATCTTAACAGGTTACAACTGGCATAAACCGATTTCTATATACACTTGTCAATCAGAGTTAATGATATATCTAAATATGGTGCGCCGGATAACTTGTTATGGACAGGATACAGCTCAGGAAACTATACAACGGCTGGAGGGTATCAATTGTTGTGTCAAGATTATCGTCAAAGAGCAGCAGATACAACCTCGTCGCAGTATCAGGCCAAAGTCTGGAGTACAGTACTATGGAAACTTTGTCTTCCAATGAGGTTGTCAATATTCATCTAGAGATTAATGAGCAACATACTTCCCACGGGGACATGCATGATCTGTGTAGGCGGAATATAGACTTCACGAACCAATGCCCTTTCTGTGAGAAATGGGGTGAGGATGTGGACCATCTTTTTCTATTTTGTCCGTTTTCTCAAGCTATTTGGTTTGGATCTTGGTTATCACTTAGAACAGAACAAATTTCCCCTCCTCATGTGAAGGATTGGATACGTGTCCTCCTAGAATCTTATCTACCATATGCAAATGCTGAATCCAATTACTTAACAGAGTACACAACATGTATTCTGTGGCTGATTTGGAACGCAAGGAATCAGACAATGTTCAGAGGGGCAAAGATTTCTCCTTTATAGATTCTTCTGCAGGCAAATGCTGTAATGCGAAATATTGCTGATGCAATGACAGCAGAAACAGAAACTCCATCAGTCTCTGCAATCACTAATAGAGCTCAAATACGTCCAGTTTTAGACGCCGGGAATGATACAGTAATTGTTATTAGTTGGTGGAAGCGTAGACGAGTAGGGTTAAACTTATTCTATGCTAGGGTTTGCAAGCAGAACGGCATGTCCTTCTCATTCCAAAATGTCCTTCGGTAAGAAATGAATCAGCTATCCTTTATGCTCCAAAGCTGGAGAGGCCTGTTGGAGTTTTTGATTACGCTGGAAGAGAGGAAACTACAGGTTTGGATGCCTAAGTAACATTATGTACAACTCCTGCAGGTTACATTATGCACAAAAATTTGGATGCGAACTATGCCATCATGGCTGATATTTTACATTTGTAGAATAGATTACTATCACTGCATCTTAACTGTATGCCCTCTACAAGTTACCCGACAGCTTAGGGTTGCAAAAGAAAGTATCCAGTCAAATATAATAGGGTGGTTTGTCAATTTCTCAACTCTTATGCAATGTCTCTGTTATACTCAAATAAAAAAAGAATTTAATGAGTCAGGAGGGTATTCGACATAGCTTAACAGTACAAGTGGGTATGGTAGACTCATCATTTCAAGATATTTAGCTCACTTTCGCTTTTCTCGGTAGAAGGTACCTTCCTAATCATGTACTAAAATTAACATAATTACTTTACTGGAAGCTCATATGTTTTTTAGAATAATAATTGGATAAATGCAATTCTATCATTTGTAATTATGCGTACAGGAAATATTTTTAGCTGAAGTCACTGAATTTAAATAAAGTCACAGACATAGTAATGTAAAATTGTGGGTATGTATAAAAATTAAATAAATATAGCATTACCATTTTTTATATAAAGATGTTTTATTTTAATAATGTCTCGGATATCATCAAAAGAGCTAGAGTGAGAAAAAGAAAACAAGAAGACAGCTTTTTTGCTTAGCCATTAAGAAGAGGACAAATTAAATGTTGGAAACTCTAACAAAGAACAATTTTCTTTCCAATATGAAACTTCCAAGCATCAACCAGGTAAAGCTTAAAATATATATTTGTTATATAACTCACTTATCTAAGAAAAAAAAAAGCTTCTTTCAATTGTTCCCCATGTGCAGATGTGCTGCTGCCTTTAGTTTACGAGACACCAACTAATCTCGTTGAACATAATGCAATACCACTTAAATATTCTATTATAACCAAACCATTTGGTGAGAAATTCATAACTAATTAAAGCATGTCTAAAAAAATTATTAGATGAAGTTAGTCACAATGTATATAGAGGATTCTTAACCTCCTCATTATATTGTAGAAATTAACAATCTCTATATTTTTAAATGGACTAAAAAAGAGAGGATATTTAAGTTATTTCATCTAGATGACACAATAAATGAGGGTTACAAATGTTATTTTTGTTTTAATAAAATGACTTAAATACTCTCACATTTATTATGTTAAATGAAATGACCAAAATGTTCTCTCATTATTGTGTCTTGAAAGAGGGGTATTTTTTAATTTAATTGAAATGTGAAGATTAGTAACCTTCACAACATAATGAGAAGAGTGATTTATTATGAGAGACAATAGGAGTAGTCAATGATCATTTAATCAAACATGAATGACTAAGATTAAAATACTCATTAAACATAGATGGCACATGTACTTTTAATATATGAAATATCATATGAGTAGCACATGTATATTTAATAAATATATTAATATTAGTTATTTATTTTTTATCTAATGGTTATTAACTATTCTTCTAATTTTTCATAATAATTCACTATACGCTATACATATATATATATATATATATATATATAAAAGAAAAATTAAAGTTCTTTTTTTGGTAGGCTTAATTAGGTAAAGTTAGTTCACCGGAATGACATGTATAATAAATTTTTTCACTCAATTGCCTAAACTACTTTTATTAATATATATTCATATGTGCCATCATCATTCATTGATTGAAAAATCTAATGATAAACTAGATAACATTATTAAGTTTTGTCTTCTTTCAATGGGAATCATGTGTAATAGATAAATATGGTCATTAATTTAATCTATTATATTGTTGTATAAATTTTTTAATTTTTTTTTTCATTTGATAATGGGTGATGTTACAAAGAATTTGATTATTTAAGAAGTTGAATTTTTCAATTTATCTTAAAATTTGTACTTCAGTTAAATTAAAAAAAAAAAGAATTAGTCATCTAATGAGTTCAACCATACCCTCCCCTTTATAATTATGGCGGTTCAAAATCCAAACTAACGCGATCAAATCGATCAATCTAAATTAAATCGATGTGTTGGTTTGGTTTAAATTTGTATATGAGTTGAGTTGGGTTAAAATTTGTAAGTAAATAATGGGTTAGGTTGATTTAGGTTAACAAAAATAATAAACCCATATAACTCAACTCAACCTAATTATTTATTATTATTTTTTAAAATATATATTATATAATATATAATTCTCTTTTAATTGCATTCCTCTAACTTTAGGCACTTTCATATTGTGTAACTAGAAAGCTTGAAGGTTTGCTAAGCTAATGAATGTTTGTTCTGTTAAAAAACTTAATTATTTGCTTTTAATTGTTATGGTTCTTGATCATAGGTACAAGATGACTTACCTCTTGTAATTCATTTATTTTGTAGTGGTTCTTTATCCTAGTAGTTCATTTATCTTCTTCTTTTTATTTTTTTTTTAATTTGTCTATCTTCTAATTTGTTCAAATAGATTTCAAAGCTTTATCAAAAACTAGGAATATCACCTCATGTAAAAAATTTTATAATCAATTTTTTTGGTGAAAATATTTTATTTTTTATATGATTTATTTTTTAATAAAAGATAAATAATGTACTTTAGTTTTCCATTCATAATTTATAAAGGATAGAGCACATGTCATCTAAATTATAATTTAAATTTTGAGTATAATTTTGTTTTTTATTGGCATAGCAATAAAAAAATTATATTTATTAAAATATTATTTGTTTGTTGAACTCAACTTAATACCATCCAAATTAACTTTTTATGATTTGATTTTGTCAAATTATAAGTGTTGTGGATTGAGTTAGTTTAGATTATATAATATAAAATAATTTTTAAATTATGTTTGAATTAAGTTTAAAACAAAATCATCCCAACCTATGTGGACTCTATTTATAATAGCTGTCAAAGAAAACCAATAAAGTAAACCAACCAAAAGTAGTGGACTAACTAGAGACGTGCATGAGCAAATGATTCTAGAAAATAGGTTTCTGCTATATAGCTCCACATAATAGTTTTGCGTGCAAAAGAATGCTCCATCTGGAGCTGGGCAATATTAATGTAATTCAGCTATAAACTACATCATTCATGATCAGTATATGTGCGCGAGCACGTGTGTCACAGATTCACTGCACTTCCATGTGAAAAGATAGTTATTCTATCATATATTTAAGTTGCCCTTGAAATCCATGAAAGGCGAAGCAGATTAAGTCAGCCATATCAGCATGGCAGCTAGCTAACATGTTACGACCGTAAATCTCTTACCTCTTTTTCTATTTTTGGAGCCAGCGAAATATCGGACACCAAAAGCTAAAAACTCGAGGAGGAGGAAAATTGGACGAAGATGATGATGACGACGAATAATAGCATCCCCTTCTTTAACTTACTAAAACTTTTTCCACGTATGTTAAATATAGCTATTATTGCTTAACAGTTACATCATTATTCATTTTGTAAAGCCCATTTTCTGATCTCTTCCCCGTCATTATCAGAGGGGTTTATACGCTAATTATTGGAAAAAAAGAACAAGGAAAACAGACAGAAGGTGCTGTGCTTGCAGCATCCGGATCCGACATCGTTGTTGTCGGACCCACCCACCTTCCCACCTTCCACTCACCCCTCTCATGTCTCTCCGTTAATCATCTTTTGCTGCAGAGAGGGGGGAGACCATATCCCACCAACTAATCTTTCCAGCAAAAAGGTGATATTTTTCCCCTGTTTTTGATTCTTTTTTAATTTCTCTTAAATTTGGTCATTCACGTCCTCCATTGCCATACCATTTCTAGGTTTTGCTTCAAATTTTCTAGTCTGTGTTTAACCACAATGGCATTTCCATTTATCTTTCTCTAACATATTAAAGTTTTGAAAATTTTCTTTCGAAGAAATAAAAAGTTCGATTATTTTGTATTTTTTAAGTAAAATGATTATTTCTGAAATTTCCTAGGTTTGTCGTTCTTTCTTTGTTGTTTCTGAAATATACATATTCTTCTGTCTGCGCCATTCCATTTGTATTCCATAATCTTTTTTATTATCTATTGTCTTTTCACATATTATCTACCTTTATGCCTTCCCTTTTGCTTTCTTTCCCTTTAATGTTGACGAATACTTGTATGATATATAATGTCTCGCTATCCTTTCTGTGCTTTTCTTCATCTCATTTGATGTGGACCCTATGCCGTTCTCTTCTTCAGCTTTTCCTTTTTTGGTTTTCTCTCTTCCTCTAAACTGACAACAGGAGCTTCCATGAAACTGAGCAGAAAAACCTCTCTCCATCTTTCAGTGAAACTAGGAAGAAAAATGTATAACGTCTGTTTATAAGTTTTCCGCTTTAAAGTGTGGATCTCCATCCTTTCCATTCCCTACTTGGGAGGCCCAAAGGTAGAAAGCTTCACTACTTATTGAGCAGTTGAAGTTTATATATATTTCCCATGAAAATTCTTCTTTTTTATTTTGAACTTCAAATAAATATATGGTGTCTTAGAATATCACTGCAATTCTTACTCAAATTTTTTTTGCTACATTTTTATTTCAAAAGCTGTAATTTTGAACTTATGTGACTTTGAATCGTACAGTAGGTGTAACATTTTTGATAACTTCTTCTGGAGAATCATAAATGCATTTTATGATGAAACTTCCTATGAATGACCGTACGTTGCAGAATCTGTACACGAATAGAAGGTTGGTACTTAGGAAGGCATTTGGAGATATTTTTGGGGGGTATTGTATTCATGTTGCAAACCTACTTTGTGAGGTTGGTTACATGAACCATCAATTTCGTGCATGTTGAGGGATTAACCATCTTTGTTTGTTTGTTTTTACTTTTTTTAATACTATTCTATTAATCCCATAGTGTCAATCCATTTTCTGAGGGCCAAGGAGTTTGGGGAATCTAGAACACCCAGTCTCATAAGGTGAATCTGAAAGCAGTACTAAAATTGATAGGCGGAAAGTCTTTAAAGCATGAAGGTCATGCCTTGCAGCCCACATCAAGCAGTTGATGGTTCCCAGATGCCAAACTACTACTCTCAGTTTTTAGACTCCGCATATATGTTGCTATCATTATGATTCTGTGTTAATCACTCATCTTGATCATTTAGATTGAGAAGGTATTGAACAATATATGTATTGTGTGAACTTATGTCTGTGTAATTGTCTCCATTGAGCCACTTGTGAATTGTCTGTTCGAAGGTCCATGTTTCAAGTTTTGTGTCAACAATGTAATTTTTTTGAGATTTTGTCTATCTTCGCCATTTTCTGGAGTTTATAATGTGGTAAAATCTTATGTGTATTTTGCATTCAGTAAAGTTAATTGCTAAAATATGGTGTTGAATGGGTTATGTTATTAGCTCAGTGTTTGTGCAGCCAATGAGTCTCTTGAAATGTCAGAATCTTTGCATTCTGTAATGGTACATTTTGTTTGTTAACATTGCTTTGATCTAACTTCCCTTATTATTGTTTTGTATATATTTGTAGATACTTTTTGAGGTTCACTATTCTTACGAGGACAATTTTGAAAATAACACATAATGGGTGGTTGCGTGTCAGTACCAGCAAAAAAATTTAGAAGACGAAAGAAGAACCATCGGCGGATCAATAAATGCAGTGCAAAGATCTCTAATTCAGTCTTTGATGGTACTAAGAAGAGGCATAGTGATGCAGGGACCTGCGTGACTGATTATTCTGTTAGTGAATATGTTCATATGGACCTTGAAAAGGGTTCAACTACTACTTGCAGACGATCGGAAGTGTCTAATTCAACATTCCACCTTACTCAGCTTGAATGGCACCACAGTCAATATGATACAAACGGTATATTCTTTTTTCTTCCTTTGGCCCACCTCCTATTTTCCCTTTCCTTTTGCAGATAAATATTATAATGGCAGAAAAAAAATTAAAAAAAGAGTAACAACACATCAACCATCAATACACACACCAACAGACATATACAACTCTACATTCATCATATCATGTAATTGTAGACATGCATAAAGGCCTACTTTTTAGAATGAGTCTCCTTAGAAGCGAGTGCTATTGAAAGAATAGCTCACTACACTTTCAATTTATAGATTATGGATAATGAGCCTTAATCTGTGAAACTGTAGAATTATTTTAAATAACTATGTCATATGAGTGTATTTACACATAACACTCATACTGTTCTTATTTCTAAACAATGAATGTTTGTATGCTAGTTTCTTAAGCACTAATTTTTGCATCATTTATCTTTTTGACCAGAAACTCAAAATGACTTTGTCAGTTCATTGCTTGCAGTAATTTGCCAAGAGGAAGCTTATTTTGACTCTGTCAGTATTCTGGAATCTGATTCAGATGATGATTTTATTAGTATACATGGAGGTAATGAAGATTAATCCCTCATCAACAACATGCACACAATAAATTGTAATTTGCACCTTGTATGTAGGATTGTTTGGAATTTAGTCAGCATCCTTTGGACCTGTTATATAAGGGTTGGCAACTTATGCCAATGACCTATTGGTGTAATGGCATCAACTGCTGGTAATAAGTACAATGTCCCAAAATCAAATGGCCTTCCCCGTGCTTCTACATATTAAAAAGGAAAACAAAAAGAGGAAAAAAAATGATTGGCTGGTTATATGCTGTATTTTATGTAGTATGTGAAGTACAGATTACTTTGTCACTTTTCTTATTCTCTTTTCTTTTCCTTTTTTTCTTCCTGGGGTTTGGGTTCTGTGCAGATGGTTTTCCAATAGTAGGCAACACAGTTGGAAACATCTCCAGTGGTCAAGTGCTTCAGTATGAAAGATCAGCTTGTTTTGTGGATAACAAGTGTAAGTATGAAGAGTACCGTGAAAGTTTTCTTAAAGTTGATGCAGGTACGTCAGACAGATTTAAGGGAAAAGATGAAAATGGCTTTGCCCTTATCAGTACCCAGGGTTATGGAATTTCTTGCTTAGGGAAGAGTCATGGAAGCTTCAAAGGTATTAAAGAATACAAACATGAGTTGGAAGAGAAGACTCAAGACAATACACTAAAATCAGGCTTTCCTCAGTTGGTACCCTCTGTAAGTTTCAATGACAAAATTTTGAATCGGCCAAGCAAAGGTCTCCAGTGTCAGAAAAAGCAGTCAGCAATTTTCAGGCTTTCTTTCAAGCGGAAATCTTGTGATGGAGAAGAAACCATTGAACATGGTAAGTTTTAAAGTAATTAACTTTTCATTGAATGGAAAAAATGTCACAGTTGGTAAATAGTTGGCAAATTTTGCATTTGCATTGGTTTGGGCTTGTACTTTAAATTAACAACCAGTATAGCATACTTGCTAAAGTGTTGAACAGATAAAATTTAATTCAAGTACCAGAGTACAATCATGTTTTGTATGTAAATTTAATTCAAGTACCAGAGTACAATCGCGTTTTGTATGTAATCTTTAATTTTTTCTTGTTTCCTGGTTTTATCCGTAGTTTAAATCTACTGCATACATCATTAATATTTTATATTGTATTAAGCTCCTTGATCTTATTCTTTATGTAAGGTCAATCGCAAAGATATCTCTTTCGTCCCAGAGCAGGATATACAATACCATGTCAGAAAGGAGAGAAGCCATATTCTGAATGTTGGTCCGAAATTCCACCCTCAACATTTAAACTCCGTGGTGAAAATTATTTCAAGTATGTTGTTAACCTGGCTTGCCTGGATATATATATACGTTTGCATTAAATTTGTATATTTTTTTGAACTTTCTATTTTTAATAACATAATTGTCTGATGATTCACTTTTCAGAGACAAGGGCAAGTCTCCTGCACCAAATTACAGTCCATATATTCCAATTGGTGTTGATCTATTTTCCTGCCCGAAAAAGATAAACCACATTGCCCAACACCTTGAGCTTCCAAATGTGAAATCCATTGGGAATGTTCCTCCACTTCTTATTGTAAATATCCAGGTATATTTGTTTTTTTATTCAATTATTAGACATTCACCAATTTTTTAGTCCTGGTATTAAAATCTGAATGATTATTTATTAATATGAGAGTGGCTGCTGCTGACTGGTTTCTCATCCATCATATTATCTTCTTATGTGCCTTTTGGCAGTTGCCTACATATCCAGCTGCAATGTTCCTTGGAGATAGTGATGGACAAGGGATGAGTCTTGTACTGTATTTCAGGGTTTCTGAGACTTATGAGGAACAGATTTCTTCCCAGTTTCAGGAAAGCATAAAGGTACTTTGAATGGCCATGGCTATTACATACCATTATTATCTTGTAGATTCATTTTAGTGGACCCATGGTACCTAGTTAATTTTCTAGAAAAAGAAAACACAGATTTTTCTTTACCAGGTTTTTACTTTTTTGTTGTGATTTACCTTCTCAGCAAAGCTCACTTCAAATCCTGTACATGTAATTTTTATTTTTCTTCATTGCTTGTCTTTGTTTTGGCCCATTGGGATAACCGCTCAATATTCTTTTCTACACATTGAATTTACACCAAGGTTCATCCAAGCGCATGATTGCCAAACTCTAGAGTTAACTCTTAAACTCTGAGTTTACAAGTTTAGGTAAGGAAAACGTATCAACTTGCACTTAAACACTAGCAATTAGGCTTTTTTTTTCTAGTTTCTGAATCTCAAATCACTAACCTCACTTTTCTTTCATTATTTTGCCCTGCCTAGCCCATAAATAAAGAAAAATACAACCCAAAATAATATATTTTCTCTGCTACAATTAAAAATATTTAAGAAGTCCTCATCAACTCATGCTACAAAATGCGACAAGCCTCTTTAACCCTCATTTGAAAATCTTTGTTGAATTTTCACTTTTAAGTTGTAATTTGTAGTTATAATATATGAATTTTAGTTTTATAACACAATAAAGACTCTTCTTATTTGTTTTCTCCCATTTTATACTGCATTTTAAGTATCTTTGTTATGAGTATATATATTTTATTATCTATTTATTAAAGTATGTTAACTTGTAAGAGTTTACGGTTCGAGTTTATAAGTCGAGTTTTCCTCCCTCACGAGTTTACTTAAGCTCTCGAGTTTGATAACCATGCAAGCCAGTGACAAGTGCATGGTGTTTGTAGCTGATAGACCTCCAATTAGGAGGGTCTATAAATGTCGAAAGAGAAAAGGGGCTGTTGAGGAAAATGACCTGCCCAGGCAACATGCTAACAGTTTGAGTGGAGAAGATTCTGAGAGGAATTTCTAGAAGTTAGTTAGGCTGGAGGAGAGATAAGGGGCTGGAAGGACATAGAGAAGGTAGGCAGAAGTTTCTGGTGGGTGGTGAGAGCCTAGTCGCGTGAGGAAATAGGATTTTTTTTTTCTTTCTCTTGTTTTAATTTTCCTTTTATTCCACTCTTGTAATCCAGAATTGAATTAGTAAATGAGGATTCCTATTGGTAGCATATATGATGTCTATATTATAATCTTTGAATGAATTCATGAAAAATATTCTAGAGAGTCTAGAGGCCCAAGTATTTTATGATTTTACGTTGACATTGAATTACTTATGTCGTTTGTCATGTGATTGCACCAGTTTTAGTTATGGCTTTATATGCAGTTGTTCTTAACCCAGTGTAAATCATTAATGTTTCATATAGTTTATGCCATGAGCCTTTTCAGGGACGGACTTATGTTCTGGGAATTAGGGGTAGTTGCCCCCCTCTCCCCCTCAATAAAAAAAGTTGTCATATATATATATGTACATATGATATAATTGCCTCTTCTAAAATTTTTATATTACTCCCTCTATTTTATAGATGCATTACTCACATATAGGTGCATACTATTTTTCCCCACCTTACTATTTTTCTGGTTCCGTCCCTGAGTCTCTCCATGACACTTTGGAAGAGTTGTTGGAACCATATTAATTGTTGTATCTGTCTCTCTCTGCAAATTAAGGGTGATATATTGTTTAGTTGACAAATATTAACTGTTACTAACCAGTTTTCTATTTATTCTGCAGAAATTAGTTGAGGATGAGATTGAAAAGATCAAAGGATTTGCAAAAGATTCTTGTGTTCCTTTCCGAGAAAGATTAAAGATCATGGCAGGACTTGTCAATCCTGAGGATTTGCACTTGGGTTCTGCTGAAAAGAAGCTAGTTCATGCTTATAACGAAAAACCTGTGCTCTCACGCCCTCAACACAACTTTTATCAGGTGAAGCTTATACACATATGTATCATTACTTTGATGTTGCCAGCATGTAGATTAATAAAACCCATCACTTAGCTTCCAAGATAATTGTAACATTGTAGTGAACTTTAAGGAGGCTATCTCTTGTTGATGACTTGTGTGTGCTGATCTTCCAGTTTGTGGGACAAATTCTGAGAGTTGGTACTAAGGGATGTATATAAAGTAGAGTATGCTTACTAATTTAAAAGAGACTAAAAGAGGACTAACCGGTTCTTTATTGGCAACCTATGCTAAACCCAGCTTGCCTGTATAATTGGGCATGAGTCAACACATTAGGGTAGCCTTTGACTCCAACCTTTGATTATAGCACTCTTGCATCTGTATTTTGATAATTATGCTATACCATTAACATTATTGGATAAGCTTTTGTCCAACTTGTTATCTTTGACTTGGGATTGATTCTAACTCCTGAGGTTGTTTGTCCTGTCCCTAACAGGGTCCTAACTACTTTGAGATCGATCTGGACATTCATCGATTCAGCTACATATCAAGAAAAGGTCTTGAAGCATTTGGAGAACGCTTGAAAGATGGCATTATTGATCTGGGTTTAACCATTCAGGTACCGTCGTATCTTTGCATCCATAGCCATTAGAAGGACTTTTGTTTGATTTAATGACTATTTATTTCATGTTATGATCTAGGAATTTTAAGCTTGCTAAGACTTTGAAATTCAAACCTTTTCTGCCATTAGCTTTCTCTGGCCCTTCCCAACATGCAAATAAAAGAAAAAATCTTTCTGTACTCTTTTACACAGCTTTATGTCACGTGTTCATTGATTTTGAGGCACATATTTCTTGGGATGGAAATTGGTCGGGTATCTAAAATTTTTTGGCTATCAGAAACTGAAATCAAAATTGAAACTAATGCCCTTTATCCTCGACCTAACTGAAAAAAAAAAACGTCTAATAACCAAATCCAAAATACTGAACACCAAAATTGACCAAAATAATAAAATTATCTGAAAACCAGGTAATGAATAGTCATATAGATCCTGGGCATTGGTTTCATATACCGGATATTAGAACCTGGAAATACCTAAAAATAATAGTCAAAATTGGGTATTGCATAACCTATAATTTTAAGATATTTTGCATAATGAATAGTGGGTACTCTAACAAATACCAATAAGAAAATTATACCAGATACCTGAAGTTTCAAACGATAATAGACCAAAATCATTTTGGGTATATATTTGTGGCATCCAAAACCGACCATTATCCATTTGTTTGCTGATACAGATCTGTTTCATCTGAAGGAAGTAATTTTTGATGCATAATACCTACAAAGATACTCTGATTTTTGTAACATATAGATCTGATTTATTTTCAGATAGTGCAACACTTTCTTTGAGCACTTTTAGTTAGCCTTGAACTCAGTGACCAACTTTTTAAATTTCTAATAACAGGCACAGAAACAAGAAGAACTTCCAGAGAAAGTGCTGTGCTGCATTAGATTGAACAAGATTGATTTGGGCGATAATGGCCAAATACCCACACTAATGACCCTTGAAAATGAATGATTTGGAATGGTACAAGGAATATAGTATTCAACATTCAACAACACAGTCATGTGTGTTTATGTTGAATGCAACTCCTGCAATTACATATTTCCATCCAAATGTACATGCAAGGCAAGGAAAGAGGAGGAGAAACATGTATCCCCAAATGACATGAACTGAAAAACTAAGGAAGCACAAGATTGTGCTTGTAAAATATTTAGTTCTTTGGTGTTTATATATCTTTGTTTGGTCCGTTTGCGTGGGGTTACACAATGGGAGATTATCTTTTGAAGGAGGAAGACACATACTCCAGAAAACCCAGGGATGTGTCTTAAGTAAACAACTCCATATGCTTGGTAATGGTATGGAAATTTCATAGTTTTGGTTAGTTTGTTTCATTATGATTCTAATATAGGTCATCAAATATGGGATGGTTTTGCAATTTCAAATAAGATATCCATATGTAATGGGATTTGATCATCAGGTGTATGTAATTATTTTGTTAAACTTCTAATAAATCATTAGTGAGAGCTACAGAAGAATAGGATTGTGGTATATATAATCATGAATGCAAGGGTTAAATATGGAATCTTGTAATTAAATTGTTAGTCTCAGTGCATGCTATTTTAAGAACAAATGGAAGGGCCACAAAATCAACACGAGATGAGTCATAATGTAAAACAATAGAACAATAACCTGCAGCCATAGCCTTAATCTCTTGCTTCAGAATACACCTGCTAAACAAGCAAAAGTAGAAGAAAACCTACCAAATACTTCTAACGCACCGCACTCGCTATGCCATTATTTTAGAGTACGTGAGCTAAGGATGTAGGAGGATATAATTGCGCACTAACTTCCTCCATGAAGTAAACAAAATCTCCCACAAAATGTGGGTAGTCACAACAACCTACCTCTTTTGAAATCGTGGAAATATATTACCCTTCAATAACTGATGGTAAGTTTGAGATAGGACCTTGATCCAAAACAAAAGAAGTTACAGGACCAAATATCTTTGTTTATATTAGGGTTTTTTTTTTTTTTTTAATGGTGTCAACCATGACACCATATTTCAATACGGCGCTCCCATGGTATATATATATATATATATATTTTTTTTTAATTTTGCGCTTCTAGCACATGCAAACAAGAAATACAATGTTCATGACACACCGGATTACGACAAATTGTAACGTACTTTTAACTCCAATAAGCTGTAACATACTTTTACTAATTTAACCTTATCTTTTTGTGTTTGATTATAAATTAAGCTCATTTCAGTTCATTTTAAACAACTCACATAGAAAGCTAACGTAGGTCAAAAGCCTCTTAAGCTCTCAAACTTGTCCATTATTTTTAAGGTTATTTGCTCTTTCTTATTTTTTTATGGTGGTTAACAAAATGGCTTTAGGCTTCTTTATAAAAATAAAAAATAAAATAAAAAAGGTTTGCTTGGGGTATTTCACATTTGTTGAGATTTATCATTTATTTTATTTTTGCATCAAATATTGTACTCAAACTTCAAGGAGGTGTTAATATAATTCACCTAAAATATTGAGAAACTATGACAACATTCCTTATATTTATCTTATATTGCATTAACATCTTTATTTTAAAAACTTACACAAACGATATTTATGTTCGGAATTTCATAAAGAATGCATGAAATAGAATGAAACAAAACGGAATGGGACAAAAAGGAAGGGAAAAGAATGAAATAGACTTATTACCTTTGGAAGTTTAATATGGAAATGAACAAAAACTCTCTTTTCTTTCTTTGGAAGTTCAAATAAAAGTGAATGAAATAATACGTATTATATATACAAAATTATAATATTTATTAAGAATAGGATAAAATTTAATATATATAACTAATTATATATGAATTTCAAACCTCTCTTACAATATAAAAATAAGTTATTATTAAACCCAATAATTAACAAATGTGAAAAATGTCATTAAAAGAGAGGTCAAAGGAAAATAATTCCTAATAAAATTTTCTAAATACCCATAAAAATTATGTATCAAGTAGAAGCTTTTTCCAATGTTATTTATCCTGTGTTATGTATTTTGATTTTTAAATAGAACATTTTTAATGATTTATAATTGAAGCTTAACTAATTTGTTAAACTTTTTTCACTTACATTTCTCTTATTGCATTTACTAAAACAATGTAGTTTTTTTTTTTCCTCCTCTTATTTATTCAAAATTTATAAACTGTTAGTTAAAATATATTGCTGAAAGTTTAATGATATTAAAAAAAATTATACTAAACACCCCAATCAATATTATTGGATAAAGAATAAAAAAAATATGGCATATACCATATTTGTTTGAAGAAATGATATTAGATTTGAAATTTTGATAGGCTTTGTAGTTTTTAATTGACAGGTCCATAGAGATCATAATATATTATAGTCTCGCCAATAAGCTTTAATTGCGTGTGATACGAATTAACACAGCAAAAGAGATGTTTCTTTTAATTAATTAAACTTCTAATTTTTTAATAATTAATATATAATATTTTATCTATCAGACTTTTGTTAATAGATAAATAAAAGGGCCCCTCATTATATTTTTTTTTTTGGGGGACATATAGAACATTTTACTATGAATTATTCTCTTTTAACCATGCATTCTTAATTTTTATTAGCTATTGAGTTTAGTAATACTTTATTTTAAGTATAAGGGAGGTTTGTATACATTTTTAAATAAAAGAGATGTGAGTGTAATATAAAACAAATGAAAGGAAGGTCGATGTAATTTTCTCCATAATATAATCTCAAAGTCAAAGACACTCTCTAACATAAACATATATTAAAGTTTATTGATACAAATTACAAATGTACAATTATTAATATAAATATACACACACTTGTGTCTTAACATTCACTAATATGGATGTCAATTTTTTTACTTTGATTATAAATAAATAAGTAAATTATTGTTTTGATCCGTCAGGTTATTTTTTTCCTCCCCTTCTCAACTTAATCATATAATAAAATTTCCCATTTTATTTTAGTCTCTCCGTTTAATGTCAGTGACCAAAAGCTATCAGAGAAAGCGACATGGCATAAAGTTCTCCTTCCACTCTGACTAGCACGTAACCAAGGACCGAATTTGTTCTCTTTCTTAATTCCTTTCATCCCATCTGCAACTTGGAAAGAACAATTTCGCTCTTCATGACCAATCGTTCCACAGTAATAGCAGAATAAAGGAAGCCTCTCATATTTTAGTTCTATCCACACCTTTTCTTGAATACTGCTACTGATGAATAGACCCCGTTTTAGAGGTTGTTGGACATCTATGGTAACTTTGATTTTCACGATAACTCCTTGATGCTTTTCAATGGTAATCAAGAAAAGAGATGAACCAGTAACCAGGAAGAAAAGAGAGAATAACCAGGAAGCAAGGAGAGGAATACTGTGAATCGTATTAACTTATTAGAATTACATTAGATGAGCTATTTATAGAAGCATAGCTCAGTAACTGCATAACTGAAAGCAACAGAATTGATGTTTGGATGACTCTTAAAGTTGCCAAGTAGGCTGGAAAATTATGCCATGTTGAAGAAGTCAAATTTTTGTTAGGAAGTTTTATCTTTTATGCTATCCTTTCTATTAAGTTTATCTTTTATGTTATCCTTTCCATTAGGAAGCTTATCTTTTATGCTATCTTTTTATGCTTATCTGCTGTAGCAGATTTTTCTATAGATTAGTTTCATATTGGTGTATAAATAACTTGCCTAGCAATGAATAAATATATAAGTTCTCAATCTTTTTCCAAGTTCTTGTTCTGTTTACTTTACTTGTTAGGTTTTGTTAAAACAAACCAACAAATTGGTATCAAAGCAATGTTCATCCTAATGGATCTGTGAGATTGAGAGAATATACATTAGCCTAAAACAGTCATAACCCACCATACACAAATTCCAAAACCAACGAAATTTCATAATGAACTCAAAAGCTGTGTTTACTGCAATTGCACATCCAGATTTGATGGAACAATTTATCAAGTATGGGCTGTTAGAATGGAAGCCGATCTCGATGCTAATGATCTGTGGGAAGCTGCTGAACAAGAATATGAAGTTCCAACCTTGCCAAACTATCCAACCCTTTCTCAGATCAAAAATCAAAAGGAAATAAAGCAAAGGAGATCAAAAGCAAAAGCAACTCTATTTGCAGCAGTCTCACCTACAATTTTCACCAGAATTATGACACTGAAATCAGCCCACGAAATCTGGAATTTCTTAAAACAAGAGTATGAAGGAAATGAAAGAGTCAGAGATATGCAAGTGTTAAATTTAATTCGAGAATTTGAGATGCAAAGAATGAAGGAATCAGAAACTATCAAGGTATATTCTGATAGACTTCTTAGTCTTGTCAACAATATAAGTTGTTAGGTACTGACTTTTCTGATTCTAGAATAGTTCAAAAGATTTTAGTTACAATTCCTGAAAAGTTTGAAGCTACAATTTCTTCTTTAGAAAACTCAAAGGACCTGTCAAGCATTACCTTGGCAGAATTGTTGAATGCATTACAGGCACAGGAACAAAGGAGGCTCATAAGGCAAGAGGCATTTGTGGAAGGTGCTTATCTAGCTAAACCACAAAATAACAATGATGGCAAGAATTACAGTAACAAGCCAGGAAGTTATGGAAACACCAACAACACTCAAAGGAGGTTAAACTCTCAAACCTTTCCACCTTGTCCCTACTGCAAAAAAAATTAATCATCCACCAACAAAATGCTGGTCGAGGCTAGATGCAAAATGTCAAAAATGTGGCCAGTTAGGACATGTGGAAAGAATATGCAAATCTCAACAATTGCAAGAGGAAGCCAAAGTTTGTGATGATCAACCTCAAGAGGAGCAAATGTTTGTGGCATCATGCTTTGACACCAATAATTCTACTGAAAGCTGGCTTATAGATAGTGGTTGTACAAGCCACATGACCTATGATCAAGAATTATTCAGAGAGCTTGATGAAACAGTTAGAACTAAAGTCATAATTGGAAATGGAGCATACACTGCTATTAAAGGCAAAGGAACAGTGGCAATTGAAGGTCACACAGGTTTGAAAACAATTTCTGATGTGTTATATGTTCCTGAAATTAATCAAAATCTTTTGAGTGTTGGTCAGTTACTTGAAAATGGCTATAAGGTGCTGTTTGAGAACAGAAACTGCATGATTCAAGATGCAGAAGGCAGGGAAGTGATTAAAGTTCAAATAAAAGGCAAAAGCTTTGCCTTTAATTTCTTAGAAAGTGAACATGCTGCAGTACATAAAGAAGAAAGCAACGCTGTGCTTTGGCACAAAAGATTGGGTACTTTCATCATGATGCTCTAATCTTTATGAAGAAAAATAACATTGTGGAGGGCTTACCTGAATTAGAAGAAGAACTTCTAGCATGTGCTGCATGTCAGTATAGGAAGCATACAAGGCTTTCTTTTCCAAAGAACATGGCTTGAAGAGCTACACAAAAATTGCAACTAGTGCATATAGATTTGGGAGGTCCAAGAAGAACACCATCACTGAATGATAGTAGGTACTATATTGCTTTCATTGATGATTACTCAAGAATATGTTGGATTTATTTTATGAAACAAAAAACTGAGGTTGCTGATATTTTTTGGAAGTTTAAAGCTTGGATAGAAACTCTAAGCAAATGCAAAATACAGGTGATCAGGTCCAATAATGGAACAAAATTTACTTCTGAAAAATTTAATATTTTTTGTGAAGTAGCAGGCATTAAACATCAACTGACAGCACTATACACCCCTCAACAAAACAGTGTAGTGGAGAGAAAAAACAGAACAATTATGGAGATGACAAGGTGTTTACTTCATGACAAAGGACTTCCAAAGAAATTTTGGACAGAAGCTGCACATATTGCAGTGTTTTTGCTAAACAGATTACCAACAAAAGCTTTGCAGAAAATGACTCCATATGAATCTTGGTATGGTTACAAACCAAAGTTGTAAAAATTGAAAACATTTGGCTGCTTGTGTTTTTCTCACATTCCTCAGGTTAAGAGAGATAAATTAGACAAAAAAGCGAAACCAGGAATATTTGTAGGCTATAGTTCAGTTTCAAAAGCCAACAGAATCTACCTACTACAAAGCAACAAATTGATAGTAAGCAGGGATGTCAAATTTTTTGAATTTGAAAGCTGTAGTTGGGAAAACGAACAGATGCAAGAATTTTAGGAGGAGAATGCAGATAAAGATGAAGAATTCACAAAATTCAAATAACTTTCTAAAATTTATCAGAATTGCAATGTTGCTGGTCATAGAGCCTGCAGGGTATGAAGAAGCTACATTTGATCAAAATTGGATAGCTGCAATGAAAGAGGAGCTCAAAATGATTGAAAAGAATCATACATGGGAATTAGTGGATAGACTTGAACATAAGAAACCTATTAGAGTTAAATGGGTTTATAGAACTAAACTTAATTTTGATGGGTCTGTAAATAAACAAAAGGCAAGGCTTGTGGTCAAAGGGTATGCTCAAATGTTTGGGGTACATTTCGCTGAAACTTTTGCCCCTGTTGCTAGGTTGGATACTATAAGAATGCTATTGGCCATTGCTGCACAAAAGGGCTAGATTATACATCAAATGGATGTTAAATCAGATATCTTAAATGGATACTTGGAGGAAGAAATCTTTGTTGAGAAACCTGAAGGATTTACTGTTCAAGGGCAGGAGGAGAAGGTTTATCTACTAAAAAAGGCTTTATATGGATTAAAACAGGCACCAGGGCCTGGTATAGCAGAATAGATGCTCACTTGGTGAACTTAGGCTTCATAAAATGTTTAAGTGAATCTACACTGTATGTCAGGAAAGATAATGATGAAATGCTTGTGATTTCACTATATGTTGATGATTTACTTGTTACAGGAAGTAGTAAGGAGCTTATTGACAAGTTTAAAGAAGGAATGAAAGATTTGAGATGCAGACCTTGGGAAAATGTTATTTTTCCTTGGTATGGAGGTACAACAAAAATCGAATAAGGTATTTCTAAGTCAAAAAAAATATGCTAAAGTCCTCAAGAAATTCAGAATGGAGGAGTGCAAACCAACTACAACTCCAATGAATCAAAGGGAGAAGTTTTGCAAAGAAGATGGAGCTGAAAAGATTGATGAAATGTTGTACAGGAGTCTAATCGGTTGCCTGATGTATTTAACTACAACCAGGCCAGATATTGTGCATGTTGTAAGCTTGCTGTCAAGGTACATGCATTGTGCTAGTGAAATTCATTTACAAGCAGCAAAAAGAATTATTAGATATGTTAAAGGCACAGTTGATTACGGATTAAAGTTCAATCAAGTTAAAAATTGCTGTCTCTATGGTTACTGGGATAGTGATTGTGTAGGCTGTGATGACGATAAGAGGAGCACTTTAGGTTACTGCTTCAATTTTGGTTCTAGCATATTTTCTTGGTGTTCAAAAAAACAAGAAGTCATTGCTTAATCCATAGCAGAAGCATAATATGTAGCTACTGTAGCTGCTGTGAATGAAGTGCTCTGGATCAGGAAATTAATGGCAGATTTGCATATGGAGCAGAAGAATAGCATGCAGGTGTTTGTGGATAATGAAGCTACAATTTCAATTGCTAATAATCCAGTGTTTCATGGCAAAACAAAACACTTTAAGATAAAGCTTTATTTTCTAAGAGAAGTACAAAGGGAAGGAGAAGTTCAGCTAGTCTTGCAAAACAGAAGATCAAAGTGCTGACATTTTAACAAAGGCACTCTCCAAGGCTAGATATGAGTTCTTAAGACAGAAGCTTGGAGTGTACAACTCTAGAGCCAAGGAGGAGTGATGTTTGGATGACTCTTAAAGTTGCCAAGTAGGTTGGAAAATTATGCCATGTTGAAGAAGTCAAATTTTTGTTAGGAAGTTTTATCTTTTATGCTGTCCTTTCTATTAAGTTTATCTTTTATGTTATCCTTTCTATTAGGAAACTTATCTTTTATGCTTATCTGCTATAGCAAATTTTTCTATAGATTAGTTTCATATTGGTGTATAAATAACTTTCCTAGCAATGAATAAATATATCAGAAGTTCTCAATCTTTTTCCAAGTTCTTGTTCTGTTTACCTTACTTGTTAGGTTTTGTTAAAACAAACCAACAAGAATACTAACTACTAGGAACTGAGAATAATATTTGAGCTAGTATATCAAAATATAATACATGAGCTAACATAATATAAGATGAGCTGGCATGTTCTATAGTTGACATTTTCCCCTCAAAGTAAGGTTCCTTCTCCACCTCAGCTTGTCTCTCAGTACATTAAAGAAAGAGGCAGACAAAGGCTTAGTTAGAATATATGCTACTTGATTAGAAGTAGGCACATGAGAAACTGTCATCTTCTTAGCTAATACAAGGTCTCGAATGAAATGAAGATCGGGAGTTGTGTTCCAGAATATGTAGCTCAACTAACAAAGACTTTAACCATAACATCTCACTTGTTGCATTTTCCAAACTCCTATATTCTACCTTTGTACTAGACCTAGCAATAGTGTGTTTCTTCTTAGAGCACCAAGAAATAGGATTGCAGCCTAGAAAAAATTAGTATCCTGAGGTAGACCTTCTGTCATCAACATTAGAGGCCTAGTCAGCATACGAAAATCCAGTGAGGTTCATATTCTTAGACTTTGTTATCTTATACCATGATCCATAGGACCATTTAGGTACCTCAAAACTCTCTTAACTGCTTTCAGTGACTGTCCAGTGGAGAACCCATGAACTGGCGTACCTTATTGACACTAAAGGCAATACCTCGTTGACACTAAGAGCTCCAACAATGCTTTTATATTCCTAACCATTGCTGATTGGATCTCCTTGATTGTTTGAGAGTTTTAGACCAGAGACCATTGGAGTTGGAAGAGGTTTGGCATTCAACATATTTGCTTTGGTGAACAAATCTATAATATATTTAGTTTGTCTTAACAAAATACCATCACTTAGATGTTTCACATCTATTCCAAGAAAATAGTGAAGAGGACCAAGGTCTTTGAGAGAGAATGTGTCATTGATTTGAGTTATCACTTGCTGCATTTCTTTATCTCTGTTGCCAGTAACAATGATGTCATCTACATACACTA
Organism: Ceratonia siliqua; assembly: GCA_034509205.1. Taxonomy (NCBI): domain Eukaryota; kingdom Viridiplantae; phylum Streptophyta; class Magnoliopsida; order Fabales; family Fabaceae; genus Ceratonia; species Ceratonia siliqua. The sequence goes on from JASKGM010045655.1 coordinate 37,361, forward strand.
AGACAAACAAACTTTCTCCTTTGTCCTTGTGTCTAATAAATAGAGATTAATTAGCCTTAGAGGAGTGAAAACCCAGCTTAAAAAGTAGTGCATTGAGTTTATCAAAACCAAGCCCTTGGGGTTTGTTTCAAGCTATACAAGGCTTTGGTCAATTTACACACTAATTTATGCTGTTCAAATCTTACAAGCTACTCCATATAAATTTCTTCACTTAGATCACCATTTAAGAAAAAATTATTCACATCTACTTGCCTCATCTTCCAACCCTTTTTGACTACCATGGAAGCACTACACTTACTCTAGTGAGCTTATTTATTAGGCTAAAAAGTTTCAGAAAAACTTGATCTTGCAGCTTAAAGGTTGCCTTGGCCATTAACCTTGCTTTGTATCTTGAAATAGTTCCATAAGGCAACCTTTGTAATTCGAATACCCATTTACATCCAACTATCTTTTTATCTTATGGCTGAGGAACCAACACCCAAGTACCATTTGCAATGAGAGTATTATATTCTGTAACAACTGCTTCTTTCTACTTAGGATGGGAAAGTGCAGTGTAAACATTAGTTGGCTCTTTGTGTGTCAGATCAGTAACATAGGCCTCAGGTCTTAAAATACGATTCTTGGCTCTTGTATTCATATAATGACCTTTTTCTAAGGGTAAGGTTTATTTTAGGGCAAGTAGATCCAGTTGATTTACAGGTAGTGATGGGGGTGATCCATGTTTGGTGAAAGTATTGGATGACATAGGTTTGGTAAGATAGTTAGGTGAATTGATCAGATATGTTGATGACTGGGGTTGTGTGTCATGACTGTTAGTAGAAGATAGAATACTACTTGAGAGAGGAATTAGAGATGAATTACTCAAAGAATTGACAATTTTGGGAGGTATAGTAGGTGTTTCGGTTTCTAGGATAGGAATGAAGGAATAAGATGAATTTGAGAGTGTTTAGGGTGATGATGAATTCTGGAACTGGGTTTTATGAGCAAATGGAAAACAAGGCTCACTAAATCTTACATGTCTTGTCACAATATTATTGCCTTTAGATGTCAAACATTTATAGCTTTTTTGATTTGGACTATAACCCATAAATGTGCAAGGTATAGATCTACATTGTAATTTTTGAGTGTTATATGGCCTGATGTTAGGGAAGCAAAAACAACCAAATGTCTTTAGACACTGATAATCAGGTTGGTTTTTGAATAAGACTTCAAAATTATATTTAAATGAGAGATTAAAGGCAGTCAATCTGTTTATGAGATGTATCATAGTAGAAAATGAATCTAACCAGAATTGTAAAGGACAGAAGATTGAGCTAGCAAGGTAAGTCTAGTTTCAATTAAGTTTGTGTTTCCTCTCTACAACATTGTTCTGCTAAGAGGTATAGGGACAAGTGAGTTAAAATGTAGTCCTTTAAGATAAGAAGTAATTGGTTTAAATTTAATCCCACAGTCTGTTTGTATAGCCTTGAGTGTGGTGTCAAATTGTGATTCTATTGTCTTATTAAAATTCACAAAGAAACTATATGCATCTGACTTGAATTTAAGAAAATATAGCTAGGTGAATTTGGAATACATGTGAACAATGGATGTATAGTACCTAAATCCTTCTTTTGATGGTGTAGTAGCAGTCCCTCATAAACCAATTTCAACAAGTTGAAACGGTTTTATGTGTGTAGGAGAGGAAGAATAAAATGGAAGAGAATGATTCTTTTCGAGTTAACAAGCTAAACACAAAGTATATCTTTTATTCATTTGAAATGTCACATTATAGAGATTAAGAATTTTTCTAACAACTCATGAGGTTGGATGGCCTAACCTCCGATGCCAAATATCAAACATAGTAGGATTGTTGCTAATAGAATAATTTAAAGAAGTTGAAATATTAAAGTTAGGTGACTCAGAAATGCCACTGTGGGTAGAAAAAATGATTGTATTATGATGGTTGATAGCATATGGTATGTTTTACTGGCTTGCAACAGATGTATTGGTTGAAGTTGAAAGGTTCACAGCAGGTGAAGACATGTTTGAGAAGTTAACAACAGGTGAAGGCATATTTGAGAGGTTGAATTGGTAAAGACCTTCATGAAGCCTCCTTGTAGAAAGGTCTCCTTGGTTTGCAGATCCTTAACAAAACAATAGTAAGGAAGAAATTCAAAAAAGACAATGTCATCTTAGGAAAATTTTGAGACAAAGTTTCTCTTAATGGATGGAACCTGTGAAAGATTGTTTAGGTTTAAAATATGTGCAGTTCTGTTTGACATAATGGGCGCTTGGCCAAGTGAGCAATATTAAGTTTAGTTCCATTACCAACTTAAATCTGGTCACTACCATAGAACTCTTGCCCAAGAGCCAGGTTACCAAAGTCATTTGTGATGTGATGGGTAGCTCTTGAATCTAGAATCTACTTCCCATTTGCTTCACCATTGTTAGCAACCAAAGAATTTAAGTGTGATGAACCAACAACAAGAGATTCTGAGTTGTATGTATGAAGGTTTGCATTAAGAGTTAGTTTTGAGAGGTATTATTCATATTTTTGTCTACTTGAGCCATTGCTAATTTTTTCAGAGAAACTAATGTCAAATTTGAAGTAACACTTTTGCATTGTATGCCCAATTTTATAACAAAGCTGACATTGTGGTTTATTGTTGTTGCTGTACCTTTTTCTGCCTCATTTACTTTTATTGTTGTTAGAACGACTTTTGTTTTGTCCATTTGAATTGCTTGAACCTTGAGACCAAGATTTCTTATTTTGAAATACAATATTTGCTAAGACTTCATTGCTTGAGTTCTAGAGCACTCAGCATTCAGAGGCTAACAAGAGAGCTGTCATAGTTTTCAAAGAATAGGGTTTTTCCCAAGAAGAAATGACAGCCACAATGGAGTCATATTCTGCACCAAGACCAACAAGAATAGACATAATTTGATCAATTTAGCAAGATTATGGCCACAAGAAGCCAAGGTATCGCATATAGTTTTAACTTTCACTATGTATTCTCATATGAAGAGGTTTCCCTTCTTCATAGTCTGTAATTACAATTTGTATTGCATGATCCTTGCCCCTGACTATAATGCTCCATATTTCTTGGGATGAGTCACAGCCAACCAGTTAAGGGAGAATGTGGGAATTGATGGTGGACAAGATCCACAAGACAATAAAAAAATCTTGTCTTTGAAAATTCAAGAATTATGGGTTTATCCCCTGATTATCAGGGAGCATTTGAGTTGGTACTTGCTATGAGCCAAGAAGATAATCTTCAAGACCATATCCTCACACAACTGCAACAATATGCTATTTCCATAACAAGAAATTCATATCTTCAAGCTTCATGCTCACTATCTGACTAGTTGGCATAAGGAGAGCAAGGAAGCTTGTCCCTTGACCAAGAGATCGAGCTCTATTTGCATTTGCACGTAGCTCTGATACCATGATACTTTTCAATAATAAACAAGAAAAGAGGTGAACTAGTAACCAGAAAGTAAAGAGAGAATAATAGGAAGTAAAAGGAGGAATATTGTGAATTGTATTAACTGATTAGATATCAGACTAGATGAGCTATTTATAGAAGCATAGCTTAGTAATTGCATAACTAAAAGCAATAGAATACTAACTACTAGGAACTGAGAATAATGCATGAGCTAGCATGTCAGAATATAGTACATAAGCTGGAATATTATCAGTTGCTAGCATGATCTATAGTTGACACTCTTGGTTGACCATTTAAAGAAAATAACCACATCTCCTTAACTTTGCCTAGGAGATTCCCAATCTTTCATCCCATCTCCTTTGTCCTACAATAATAAGGAATACCTAACAAATGCACCTACAATGAAACATAGTTAAATGCCTTAATGTAGAATTCCAGTTCAAGCTATCATTCTTTCAAGACTAAGAGTTAGTTCATATAGTTCCATGGGTTATTTCTTAAAATTCTTCTCAGCTCAATCTCATCATCAAAGAATAATTGAAATAATTGAGGTTGGATTTTTGCCATCCTAAATCGTTTCAGTCTATGTTAAATCCCATCTAAAACCATTTGTAAAATGGCTTGGATAATAGGCTTATCGGTGAACAATTTTCCAAGCAAACTATTACTAGCTTGCTTCAGATTTTGCTAAATTTCATGATCTTTAATTATCACAATTTCATCCTCTTCAACTTATGGTGAATCCGTACCACTTATTTCTTGAGTAGCGGCCATCATCCAACCTAGGAATTCACTTATGTGATAATTATGAAAGGGGAAGTTGCAACTGAAAATAGAGATCATGGATGAATGAACCAATTGTGATCCTTATACCAGGAACAAGGACTGAAAAAATGGAAGTGCACTACAAAGTTTTTGCTCACCAAACAGTTTGATATAGAATAAACGAATAATACAACAGCTACTATGTGAAGACATGTGTATAAACTATCTAATGTCGAGAATAGGTTGCCTTGGAAAGCAAGTTGTATTCCTCAATTTGATGTAAAAACATTTCTATATTAATAAATAAAGAGTTTATTTATGTAAGCTTCATTTTATAGCTATTAAGGTTTGTAGATTCTAATAAACCAATATACATTTGCATAAGGGTTATGCAAAAATGAGATATGTATCTTTGGATGAATAAAAAATAATATTCACAGCAACTGAATAGAGTTGTCACTCTATTTAATTAAGACTGTAGTATTCGGATTACCTCCATAGAAATAATGAGATTCTTTTCTAAGGGAATGTTGAATCTCAAATCATTGAAGTAGTGAACTTCAGGTAATGACACTATTAAATGAATTGTAATACTATTACTTTGAACTTTAACTCACACATAATGCATCCGCTAGTGGCAAAATCAAAATCCTGATGGATTATGGACTTGTGTTCATGACCATTGTGATCTTTGTATGTTGGGATCATAGTAGGAATGAACATCTAGGAACATAAATCTAAAAAATAGAGTTCGCATCATTACATCACTTCTGATGATTTCAAGAAGACAAGTGACATATATGGGCTAGTGAAATGATGAATTAATTACTCAGCATTTCTAGATAGTTTTAGAAAATTTCTAAAATATTATCTGGTCACTTATCAAATGAAATCTGAGACCAGGGGACAAAATTGACATAAGGACTAAAACGATAATTTTACCTTGTGTCAATGGATAGCTACGAGGGTTCACAAACAACAAGTTTGTAAATTAGACAAATCAATGTTCAACTTTGACTTCTCATAATTTTAAGAATTTTTAAGAGTACAATCATGAGTCTTTGGTAAAATGACTTCATGATTAATAAACTTGGATTACCTTAATGGGATTGAAATAATCCCAAGTTTATTGAAGCTTGAAATTACTATATCTAAACGGATTCCCTTCCTAACTTTAGAGAATTCAATCCACATTAAGTTAAAATAAATTTGAGATGAATTTAATTGATAGCATTTAGTTTATATCTTAATTAAGATAAGAGTTGTCTTAATTTGGACAAAATAATTATTTTAGGACAAATGTTGTCCTAAGCATGGTTGAAAATATCAGAAATATTTTTGTCATTAAAGAGACAAATAATTGTTACATTAGTTGTCAAAATTAAACAAGTATTGTTTTAATTAGATAATAGAATTTTAAGACAAATGTTTATTTTAATTAAGACAAGTGTTGTCTCAATGTAGACAATATTTATCTTAATAAGTATTTTTTGGTTTAACTACTTTAAATTAATATTTGAAAATTTTAAATTATTTAATTTAAAGAACTTGAAGAAAAATAAAATAAAATCACTCTTTATTAGGATTTAAAGCTAAGATACTTATTTAGGATAAAATTTTGATTAAATTAAATTAATCTTAATTACTTAAAGTTTGAATTGTTCAAACTTAAGATAAGCAAACCAACTCTCTATGAGATAGAGAGATGGATGGCCAAGGACAAAGGAGGAGGTTTAAAATGTTTAAACCTATATCTTCTTAATTATCCTACATATTTAAGAGAATAAAAGGTTAGAAATTTAAAAGTTTTAATTTCTTAGGTAACCTACATTTACTATATGACTAACTAAGACAAAGGGATTGAATTAAATAAAATTCATTTATTTGAATTTTTAATTCAAGTAAGACCAATTAGAAGCCCTACATGTTTTTTTTAGTGTTAAGTAAAATATAACCTTGTCATTTAAATAATATAATTATTAATTAATAAATTAATTAGATGATTTATCTACTCTTTCCCTAGTAGACATGTGGAATCTCTAAATTTTAGGGATGCATTTTTGAATTACACTTTATTAGTGTAGGGTTAGACAATTATAAATATAGCTTAGACTTCTCCTCACTTAATAAGGTCTAGCTATCCACATTAGAGAAAGAGGGAGGAGTTGAAAAACATATTGAGAAAAGAGAGAGAGGCACATCTTCCTTATTTTTCTTTTTGAGTGACCAAGAGTTTGTGTAAGGGGATTAGAGTGTTCCTTGAGTGTAATTTCTACACATCATACTTGAAGGGATAGGGAAGGCTTTCTATTTCAATTTTGAAAAAGCTATCTATTTAATTCTTTGATCTTTTATTTTTTTCCAATCACTAAACCTATTCATCGTAGCTTCCATGGACTGGTGCTTCCCAAAGAATAAGCGATAAGTGTGCTTGATTGGGAAGTAAATTGCAAGATTAAAGTGACTACAAGAGATAAGTGAAAATTCTCCACTCCTTCTTCTACCTAGCAATGAAGTGTTTTGGTATGGTGTTTTTTTTTATGCCAATTTTATAAGCTTGTAATGAGCTAGAAATATTTTAAAACCTATGCTTGTACTGTAAACAACTAGGGATAATCACTAAATCCAATAGCTAAGTGATGCTGATGTGGAGCTAAGTAGTACTAATGTGGATTAGTAAGAAGCTTGGATTATTAAAATGACATGTTTCATGGCATGTGCATCGCATGCAATAGGAACACAACTGAAGTAACAGAATTTGGAAGCAAGAAGTAAGTCTCGCTAATGTGTGTGAAGGACTGAACTATACAGGTGTAGAAATCTTAGATGAGGGTATCAATTAATGTACTTGAATCTTTTTCTATTTTCTTAGTGATTCTATCATTTTCTCAGAGCTCTTTCAGTTGTAGAGTTCCATGTTTACCTAAGAATTCTCAATTCCCGGTTGGAATCATGTAGTGCCTTCATTATACTGAATTTGTCTCTTGTAATTAAATCTTTCTAGAATACAATTTTCTATTTGGTATCAATTGGTATAAGAGCAAACGCTCCTTGAATTTGTTGGTAGAATCGACTTGTTCTCAAGCTTCAATGAGAGAGATTGAGGAATCTGTCAATCAAAAGTTAGATATGATGGAGAATAAATTCTCAGATATATTCAATGGCAAAGTATTCAAAGTGCTAGATACAGTGAAGCAAATGATGATTGATGTATCGAGACAGCGAGAGGCAGAAAGATTAGTAACACATACACCAGAAGCTCGACAGGGAGGTAACAATGGAAGCCATATCAATCTTTTAATCAATATTTTGGTGCTCCTAGATTGGCTAGGATAACGTTTCCTAGATTTGGAGGTAATCGAGTGAAAGAATGGATATTCTTGTGTGAACAGTTTTTTTTTTTTTTTATGGATGACACTCCAAAAAACATGAAAGTGGGACTTGTAGTGGTTCATTTGGAAAGAAAAGCCTTACAATGGCATTATGCGTTTGCAAGATCTTTACTAACTACATCCTTACCTAGTTGGAAGGAGTATGTTAGATATATTTCTGATAGGTTTGGAGATGCTTTTGATTATCCTATGTTAGAACTTAAGTCTTTACATCAATTAAGGAATGTGTAGGAGTATCATGATTAGCTTGACTCTGTGTTAACTAGAGTAAAATTACCTAAGCGGTATATAGTTAGTTGTTTCCTAACTGGCTTGAAGAATGATATTCAAATGCATGTAAGATGTTCCAACCTAAGACCGTGAGGCAATATTTTGTATTAGTCAACCTATATGAATTTGCACATCTTCCTACTAATAATAGTAAAATGGGGAGCACAACACAAGTTAAAAGTTACTCTAGTTGGCAGAATGCCCAATTTACATTCTAACCTAAAAACAAAAACCTCAGTTTAATGCAAGGTACAATCTACAAACCTCTACTCCTACCACAACCAATTGGATTTATTGCTTCTCATACTGGAGCCACTAGAACAAAATCCTTAACTATAGATGAAATTAATGAAAAGAAGACCAAAGACCTTTTTTTTTTTTTTTGTGATGAGTCTTACACTCCAGGCCATCAATTGAAACATAAAAAGATTCAGTCATACTATATGGAAGTAGAAGACGATGATGATGAATACTTTGATACTGAACCTATAGAAGAGACAATTAGAGAATTAAAGGAATGACAGCCTAAGATCTCAGTTAATGCCCTTTTTGGTATAGGAAGTTCTCAAACTATGAGAGTTATTAGTATTTTCAATAAGAAACCCTTGCATATTTTAATTGATAGTGGGAGTAGCCACAATTTCATAGATGAAAGAGTGGCTTGTAAGTTAGAATGTAGGTTGGAACCTTCAAGACTGTTGTCAACATCTGTGGCTTATGGAAGTAAACTGAGTATATCAGTTATGATTAAAGGCTTCAAGTGGCAGATACAGAATAACGCTTTTCAAGTTGATATGGTAGTGCTACCCCTATCTTGTTGTGATAAAGTCCTAGTAGTGCAATGGTTAATTACCTTAGGACTAATTATTTAGGATTTTGACAAGTTAACTATAGAGTTTAATATTGTCGGAAAGAAGCATGCTGAGAGGTTCCCTTGCTACAACTGTGAAAACCATTAGACCTCAGTAATTAAATAAATGAATTAATCATAAAACCCACTTAACAGTTATATAACTTTGTGAAGCATTAGAGCCTAAGGATTCCTCAACCCTTTACTCTTTAACTACACATGTAGACGCTACAGCTAATGTTAATTCCCCCTTGATTTCATAATTACTTAAAAAATTTTAGGGAATTTTTGAAGAACCAAAGTCTCTACCACCTCTCGCAGATGGGCACAATCATTACTTCACCTTGGTTCGTGGTGCTAATCTCGTCAACAAAAGGCCATATATATATCCTTCATTCCAGAAAGATAATATTGACAAAATGGTGAAGGAGGTGTTAAATAATGGAATAATTCATAATAGTAGTAGCCCTTATGCATAGTGGGAAAGAAAGATGGGACTTGGAGGCTATGTGTGGATCATAGGGGGTTTAACAAGAACACTATCAAGGATAGGTTCCCCATACCACTAGTAGAGGATTTGATGGATGAGTTGGGAAGGGCCTCTAATTTCTTTGAGATTGACCTATGGGCTGGGTAGCACCAAGTCAGGGTGCATCATGTGGACATACATAAGACTACATTTAGAATTCATTTAGGCCATTATGAATATTTGGTGATGCCTTTTGGGCTCACCAATGCTCTAGCCACTTTTCAGCACCTTATGAACTCTGTATTCAGGTCACATTTGAGGAAGTTTGTATTAGTCTTTTTTTGTGACATATTGATTTATAGTCAATCTATAGAAGAACATGTCAAGCATATGGAAACTGTGTTCTTGCTGATGAGGGACCATGAGCTTCTAACTAAAAAGAGTAAATGTTATTTTACAGTGCATAGAGCTGAGTACTTAGGACATTTTATCTCAGTTGAGGGCATTTCTACTGATCTTACAAAATTGGAAGCAGTGAAAAAGTGGCCTAACCCTTGTAATATCAAGCAGTTGAGAAGCCTCCTAAGCCCAATAAGGTATTATAGGAGGTTTGAGAGGAAGTATGGAGTAATTACTAGGCCTCTCACTAACTTACTTAAGAAGGATAATTTTTTTATGGGGACATAAAGTTAAAGAAGCCTTCAACAAACTTAAGGATGCTTTAACTTCTTCACCAGTTCTAGCTTTACCTAATTTTAGTAAGACTTTTATACTAGAAACATATGCTAGTAGTTATGGGATTGGGGCAATGTTAATGCAAGACTAACACCCCCATTGCTTTTATTAGCAAAGCATTGGGAGTAAAATACCAAACACTTTCTGTGTATGAAAATGAGCTCCTTGTTGTGGTTATGGCCATTCAGAAGTGGAGACACTACCTTATGAATAGGAATTTCATTATAAAGATTGATCAAAAGAGCTTGCAATACTTATTGAATTAGAGATTAACTTAGATAATTACAAGGCTGGATAATAAAGCTCATGGAATTTGACTTTGAAATTCAGTATATGCAGGGAAAGGAAAATGTGGTTGCAGATGCCCTCTTTAAAGTACCAAGATCTAAATTATCTCTCATGGTGTTATATATTGTGCATTCAGAATTATTAGCCTAGATACAATAGAGTCAGAGATAAGATCAAGACCTACAAAATTTGATACACCACCTTCAAATTCATCCTTAAGGGTATAAACACTACACTTAGGGTGATAATATGTTGAAAAGAAAAGGGAAGTTGGTTGTGGGAAAGAACCCTCAATTAAGGAAACAACTTCTTGAATGGATACATACTTCAACAATGGGAAGTTACTCTAGAAGGGATGCCACCTTGCAAAGAGTCAAAGCTCTGGTATATTGGAAGGGAATGAGTAGAGAGGTACAACAGTTTATCAAAGAATGTCATACTTGCCAACAATGTAAATATGAAACAGTAGCATCTGCTGGGCTATTACAACCTTTACCAATTCCAACTAGGTTATGGACTGACATAGCTATGGATTTTATTGAGGAGCTTCTAATTTCAAAAGGGAAAACTACTATCTTTGTTGTAGTTGACAGATTATCCAAGGTAGCTCACTTCCTAGCTTTATCCCATCCCTATACTACTCTCCAAGTGGCACAATGTTTCTTAGATAATGTATATAAACTTCATGGACTTCTCTAGTCAATCACTAGTAACAGAGACATTGTATTTCTTAGCTCCTTTTGGCATTTATTGTTTGAATGTCAAGGAGTAAGGCTCCAATTATCAACAATATACTACCCTCAAACAGATGGGTAATTTGAGGTGGTAAAATGTAATGCCTGAAATTCTATAAATAAAAAAATATCTTCAAATTTAAATAACCCAAAAACTAAGGACTATATAGCAAAAATTTGATTTTAAATAATTACAAAGAGGTCTCTCCCCTTTAAAAAGCTCCAAAAGTCATAAAATCCCTTTTCATCTCTCCCAATCTTTCCCCTGTTTGTGCAACACCCTCTTTCTACCATTCGAAAGTTTTCAAGCACACTATTTTTTGTGCTTCCTCCTCCACCGTCCTGTGTCTTTTCCAATTGCCCAGCCACCGTCGCCTTTGCTGCCGTGAGCCACCTCTTGTGCTTGCCACTGCTGGGTGCATGAGTTTGCATTTGGCGTTGATTTGGGGGAGGTCCAATTCTAGGTCCTAAAATCTATTCCTCTTGAACAGGTAAGAACTTTATCTTTTGGCTATTGAGGAATAAAAGAATTTGGGGTCTAAGAAATTGGTTAAATAGAAAGTTTCTTGGCTGAAAATTTCATGTAGGTTCAAAGCCATTTGAGTAAGGAGCAATCTATCATTCTTTGGTTGGAAAACAAGCAAATATATGACTATGGGTCAATTTAGAGATTGTAAATTGTTGGGTGTGGGAGAATTCTATAAATTAAAACTTGCCAATTTCCAAATTTGCATAACGTTTCTTCCCACCTTCAAAATATATATATATATATATATATATATATATATATAACTAATTAAATAAATAAATAAATACCAATATAGAAGCATGGGCGTTTTATTGGCTTGGAAGTTATAAATTTCAAATTTGAAAAGAAATGATGTTTTCAGGAATTATAGTAAAGTTGGGTTATATCCTCATTGTGTGGGCATTCGAATTTCTTAATTCCCTGATGCTGTTAGCCTCAATATTAATTGTAGAAATTTCCTCTGTTGGGTCACTTTCCCTTGAGCATAAAGTTAGAGTTTGGTTCTAGTATGTTACTAAATTTATAATCTTTAGGTCCTTGATTCAACCAACCTTATCTCTTTTAAAGAAGAGTTAATATCCTTAAGTTATAGCCAATGATTTATTTAAGTCTAAGGAAGGGGGCTAAAGCATTCTTTTTTATTACTATATAGGAGCATTGGAACCAATTTCTCCAGACCTAACTCAATAACACAAGGAGCTAGGTTTGACGATTGAGTATTAAGCTCCTAATCTAATGGTGCGTGGATATTTAATTATTTCTGAATGTCTGAAACTTTGAACTCTATTTGCGGCTTAATGATATTTATTCAAGCACATTATTAATTTTTCCAAATTATGAACTTTTCCTAGAGTGTTTATGAGAAAGCATGATTTGTATGAGTTTACTTAAATAAATTTGATTTAGAACTGTGTTCTGGGATCTATAGTAGAGTGGTGGTAGAACTACTAAGTGCACGTAGGGCACAACCTTTATCAGTTGAGGGCAGCTCCTGATAAAGGGTACTTCTGTCAGTGAGTACAGTTCCTGACAGAATGTTGAGTTTGAATGTGAATGGTTTCCTCTGGATGAGTGAAGCTCCAGAAGGAAGTAGTTAATTGAGTATTCCCCTTTGGTGAGTTTAGTTCCCAAAGGTGAGGATCGGGTTGCCCCTTCCAGTTGAGTTTTATCTTCTGAAGTGGGAATACTATTTTTTTAGTTTGGGTTCTTCCCATGAGTCGTTATGGATCCTAGAAATTTTGTGAACACCAGAGAAGTATTTCTAAACTTAAATACTTGTTTGAATTTAATATTACTAAATATTATTATCTTATTGTGGAACATATAAATAATTTTATTTCACATATGTAAGGTTACGTGTATATTACATTGTGATTATTCTTTAAGTATTAAAATGATGTTTAATATGCTGATTTTGAAGGTAATGTACTTTACACCTGGGATTTCATGCATCCCTTGATAAGTCTGTATTTCATTCACTAAGTTGGTGGACTTACCCCTTCAATTTCTAATATTTTCAAATCAAGTTACTAGTGAATTCCCTTCAGCTCTATCTGCACCCTTTGAGCCTGCTGATTGAATTGGTAGGCATTGCTTGAGTAGTAGTGGAGTACATTAGTGAACTTATGGACATTGTTGGATAGGTTATTTTTGCATTTATAAATAAGGGTTATCACATGTAATAATAATAATTGCATAGTTTATGTGTAGTTAGTAGATACAGCCCATGTTGAACCCATTATTGATTCTGTTTAGGTGGACACCATTTGAATTATGGTGGGCCTGTCCATCTTACTGATTGAGCAAATTGTACCCTTGGATAGTCTATATTACAGGGGAAACTCTGTCAAAATTTGTATCTTAATGCATGATTTCCTTTTATAACTAAATTCATAATTGAATTTTAATTATCTTAGTTGCATGAGTATTTTAAGCTAATAGGTTGTTACCTACATGATAATTTTCTTACGCCAATCACAAGCCTAAAGTAGGACATGACAAAGTTTGTATGAGAGCATGGTCTAGGTCTATGGTTAGAGCATATAGATGTCTCCAACAGGTCCATGCTCTGGGGAACGATAGACCCCACGGTGGTAGGTGCACTTGGGAGTATTTATCATTAGTCAGTCTATTAAAACCCATCTGGGTTTACTTCATCAATACTCAATTATATTCTAATTATTGTTACCCACTAAAATTGCCTATCAACTAAGACTTTTCTGTTCCTTTTTCTTTTGGGACAATGCCTCTGAAAACTCAAGCCAGTACTAGCTTAGGGTAGGAAGAGGCTACTACATCTGAAGGAGCCTCTACCAAACTAGTGATTGTACCTAGGGGTTGGGGTAGACCTAAAGGTCGAGGAAAACCTAGAATTCATCTGCCACTAGAGGAAATTGAAAGTACTCCTACCATTGTTTCTGCTCCTCCACCCTAGGCGGCAGTTCCAAAATGGGCACAGGAGATACGGCAGACTCTTCGAACTTTAGTCAATGTGATGACCTAGGCAAACACATTAATGCCACTAGTGAGTATTCTAGTGACCCAGTTGTCCCTACTTCATCAATGCCTATGGTAGTCTCTGCTCTCCATAACTTTTTGTCAAATTTTCAAAAGATGAAACCCCCTTGGTTTTCAGTAGTTTAATCAGCAATTGATCCTCAACCGTTTTTAGAGCATGTAGAAAACTTATGGAGGATCATTGACTGTCCTAAATCAATAGCTATGAGAATGGTGGGGATTTAGTTATATGATTTTATAGCAGATTGGTTTCGAGTATGGCAGGCGAAGAGATCACTAGAGGGACCGGAGAATGTTTGGCATTCCTTTAAAACAACCTTCCATCAACAATTCCTTCCTGAAGGAGAGAAACATGCCAGAACTCATTAGTTTCTCTCTGTACGAAAGTCCAGAGAAATGTCAGTTTTAGAATATTCTGCCAGGTTCTTGTGACTATCTCAATTTACCCACTATGTTGTTCTTACAGAGATAGAAAAAGTTCAACATTTTGTACAGGGGTTAGGAACATATTTTTATAGTGCGATTCATGTCACAGATGATAGCACTTATGAATAGGTGTATAACTGGGCAACTGAGTTTAAAAATATGTTGAAGGAGAATAGCCAAACATATAATGCTTCTACAAATAAGAAAAGAAGCAGATCTGAGTCTTGTCCTCCTAAGGCACCTGCCACATTGAATACATTTCCATCTCGATGTTCTGATCGATGTCTTCATTATTCGATTTTTGGTAACTACTCTTCCGGAAGGAACCACCTTTTTTTCCCAGTCATCTACTCATACCGCACATGCGTGTGGTACATATGGTAGGTTTCACAATGGTTTTTGTCATGGAGTGAAGGGTATGTGTTTCAGATGTGGGTAGACAAGTCATGGTTGGAGGGAATGCTCAGTGAAGGTGACACTCTCTGGAGGTGGCACAAACTTGGTAGCTCCTAGTGTAGCACAGCAATCCTCTATGGCATCAGCTCAGTTGCCTGCCCAACCCACTAGGGGCGCAGGTAGAGGGATGGCAGGTCAAGGCCATGGTGGCGGTTCTAGATCACAGGCCTAAGTTTATGCTCTGATAAGACAAGATGCCATGGCTTCTAATGCAGTTGTCATAGGTACCTGACTGCTATAATATATTCCAGTATATGTGCTGTTTGATCCTGGAGCGATCCACTCATTTATATTGCTTACTTGCTACCACGATTGAAGAAATTAGTCGATTTGTTAGATTCTCCGTTAGAGGTATCTACACGCTTACAAGAAACCTTAACTGCCATTGACGTGGTGAAGTCTTGTTCACTTGTTATCTGTGATACATCGTTATCGATGGATTTAATTATTCTAAACATCCATAGGTTCGATGTGATTTTAGGAATGGATTGGCTTGTAAGCCAATATGTAGTGGTGGACTGCTTTGACAAAACAGTAAAAATCTGTCTATCTAGGAAGGAACCGATTATGATCCAAGGAAACAGAAGTGAGGTTTCTACTAAGCTCATTTCTTCCTTAGGGGAACAGAGGTTATTAAAGAAAGGTGGTAAGACTTATCTAGCTTTGTTCAAGATATCAAAAGTTTGAAACGTCGATTAAAAGAAGTTTTGATTATGAGTGAATTCGTTGATGTTTTTCCAAAGGAATTACTAGGCCTTCCATCAGACAGAGAAATTGAGTTTTATATTGATACTCATTCAGGAATCAATCCGATATTACTCTCTCCATACAGGATGGTTCCTAGTGAGCTTAAAGAGTTGAAAGTATAGTTTCAGGAATTATTAGAAAAAAATTTTATCCGTCCTAGTACCTCTTTATGGGGGGCACCGGTATTGTTTGTGAAGAATAAAGATGGATCATTGAGGCTCTGTATAAATTATAGACAGTTGAACAAGATTACAGTAAAGAATAAATATCCATCACCCCGAATAGATGACCTATTTGATCAACTGCAAGAAGCTCTGTGTTTCTCTAAGATAGATCTACGATCGGGGTATCATTAACTCCGAATTCGAAATGGTG
This sequence comes from Ceratonia siliqua, assembly GCA_034509205.1. Classification (NCBI taxonomy): domain Eukaryota; kingdom Viridiplantae; phylum Streptophyta; class Magnoliopsida; order Fabales; family Fabaceae; genus Ceratonia; species Ceratonia siliqua. Next base: position 53,339 of record JASKGM010045655.1, read on the forward strand.
ACATTCCTAAGACAGATTTCAGAACTAGATATGGGTTGAATTTGTGGTGATGTTATTTGGATTAACTAGTGCCCATGCTACCTTCATAGACCTCATGAATAGTGTTCCAGTTGTTTTTAGATTGATTTGTGATCGTCTTTATTGACGACATATTGATATATTCTAAGAGTGAAGAGGAACATGCCCGACATCTGATGACGGTATTACAGACTTTGAGAGAACATAGACTATATGCAAAATTCTCGAACTGCGAGTTATAGCTTTCATAGGTGACTTTTCTAGGATATGAAGTCTCTCAGGAAGGTATTCATGTGGATTCTAAGAAAGTGGAAGCGGTTAGAAATTGGCCTAGACCATTTTTAGCGACAGAAGTTCGTAGGATTTTGGGTTTAGCAGGGTATTATTGCCGTTTTGTCAAGGATTTCTCGCACAAAGCAGCTCCCTTGACAAAGCTGACTCAGAAAAATGTAAAGTTTGAGTAGGTGTCAGCTTACGAAGATAGTTTTCAGCAACTGAAGGAACACTTAACTACATCCCTAATGTTGGCTTTACCATAAAATGGGTGTGGGTATGTCATTTACTGTGACGCGTCTTGGATCGGACTAGGTTATGTATTAATGTAGAAAGGCAAGGCTATCGCCTATGCCTCGAGACAACTTAAGCAGCATGAATAGAACTACCCTACCCATGACATTGAGATGGTGGCCGTGGTGTTTGTATTAAAGATTTGGTGGCATTACGTTTAAAGTGAAACCTACGAAATCTATGCAGACCATAAAAGTTTGAAGTACATCTTTGAACAGAAAAATTTAAATATGAGACAGCGTCAGTGGATGGAATTGATTAAGGATTATGATTGCTCCATAGTTTATAATCCGGGAAAAGCTAATGTAGTGGTAGACGCGCTCAGTAAGAAGTCTAGTGGTAGCTTATCACATATTGAAGCTTATCGTAGGCCCTTAATTCGTGAGTTACATGGTTTGGAATATGGTGGGGTTGAACTACAAATAGCTCTATCTGGTGTACTGCTGGCTGATGTATAGGTACAGTCTCCCTTGGTGGAATAGATTAAAGCCACTCAGGCAGACAACCCTGGCAGGGCTAAACTATTAAAAAAGGTGAAGTCAGAAGTCGATACTAGTGTCATAATTAATAACCAAGAAATATTGTCTTACAAGGGTCGATTATCGGTATCAGAAGTGAATGAATTGAAGAAATGGATAATGCATGTTGTCCACTCATCTTCCTATGCTATGCATCCAGGGGGTAATAAAATGTACCGTGACTTGAAGGTTCATTACTGGTGGAATGGGATGAAGAAAGATATAGTAGATTTTATTTCTCACTGCCTGACCTATCAATAGGTCAAAGTTGAACACCGAAGGCTTGTAGGGTTACATTAGAACATGGTGATTCCAATATGGAAGTGGGAATAGATTACCATGGATTTCTTAACTGGATTGCCAAAAACCGTTAGAGGGTATGATTTGATTTTGGTGATTGTGGATAGACTCACAAAAAATGCACATTTCCTACCCGTGAAGACTACTTATTCAGCTCCATAGTACGCACAGTTGTATCTGGACATGATAGTTTTTCTTCATGGTATACCCTTGTCTATAATCTCGAATCGAGGTACTTAGATCACGGCTCGATTTTGGAACATTCCAAGAAACCTTAGGGTCTCAACGGCACTTTAGTACTGCCTTCCACCCTAAGACCGATGGTCAGTCTGAAGGACAGTCCACGTGTTAGAAGACATGTTACGAGCTTGTGTTATGGAATTCGAGGATAGATGGAAAAAGTACCTACCGCTCATTGAATTTACTTACAATAATAGCTACCACTATAGTATTTAGATGACTCCATTTGAAGCATTGTATGACCATAAATGTAGGTCTCCTGTGGGATGGTTTGAAACCAGAGAAGTTAAATTACTTGGGCCAGACTTTGTTATGGATGCAATAGAGAAAGTGAAAGACATTCAAGAAAAACTATTAGCCTCTCAGAGCCGGCAAAAGTTGTATGCTGATAAGCGAAAAAGAAACTTGAATTTCAAGTGGGCGATCAAGTTTTTCTTAAGGTGTCTCTGATGAAGGGAGTAATGAGGTTTGGTAGGTGAGGTAAGTTGACACCTCGGTACATTGGTCCAATCCCTATCACACAGCAAACTGGAGTAGTGTTGTACAAGCTAGATCTACCAACGACATTGTCAGGAGTACATCCAATATTCCACGTATCTATGTTCGGATGATACCCATGTCTTACCAAATATGCTGGTAAAGATAACTCCTCAATTAGCATATAAGGAATGACTGATGGTGATTGCTGACCGCCAAGTTAGGAAGCTTAGGTTTAAAGAATACCTCTCAGTGAAGGTAATATGGGGACCCTATGGGAAGAAAGATGCGACGTGGGAACCAGAAGCCCTCATGAAGGAGAAATATCCACTCTTATTTGATATGTAGTCTTACATAGTTATTCTTCTAGTTAAACTTCTAGAATTCGAGGACGAACTCTTCTTAAGGGGGATATAACTTATAATGCCTGAAATTCTACATTTATATATAAAAAAAAAAGATCTCAAAATTTAAATAGCCCAAAATCTAAGGACTATATAGCAAAACTTTGATTTTAAATAATTACAAAGAGGTCCCTCCTATCTTAAAAGCCCTAAAAGTCATAAAATCCCTTTTCATCTCTCCCAATCTTTCCCCTATTTGCGCAGCACCCCCCTCTCTGCCATTCGAAGGTTTTCAAGCACACTATCCATTTTTCGTTCTTCCTCCTCTGTCGTCCTGTGTCTTTTTCGGTTACCCAGCCACCGCTGCCCTTGCTCTCGTGAGCCACTACTTGTGCTTGCCGCTACTAGGTGCATGAGTTTACATTGGGCATTGATTTAGAGGAGGTCAAATTCTAGGTCCTAAAATCTATCCCTCTTGAATAGGTAAGAACTTTATCTTTTGGCTAATGAGGAACAAAAGAATTTGGGGTATAAAAAATTAGTTAAATAAAAAGTTTCTTGGCTGAAAAGTTCATGTAGGTTTAAAGCCATTTGAGTAAGGAGCTATCTATCATTTTTTTTAGTTGGAAAACAAGCAAATATATGACTATGGGTAAATTTGGAGATTGTAAATTGTTGGGTGATAAGTGTATATTTTATCATATTTTTATGTTGAATTCTTTTGCATTTAATCGCTTTGTTCTTAAGTTTATTGTGTTCATAGCTTAGTTCCATGTTTTGTAGGTGTTTTGAAGTGGAAATATTTTTATGAGAAGAAGTGATTCATGTTAGCATGCTTTGGAGCATTGTAAAAGCAAGTATTTGGAGAAAAGAACTCAAAATAGCATAATTTTAGACCAAAGTCAGAATGTTCAGCGCTCCAGCGCCCATTCTTGGGCGCCATGGCGCTCAAAATTGAAGAAAATTGGTCCCAGACCCGAGAGTTCAGCGCCCCGGGCTCAAATATCGAGCTGCGGCACCCAAAACGCAAAGAAATTCACCCAGGACTTGAGGCCGCGACTCCAGAAATGCCAAGCTGTGACTTGGTGCTCCAGAGAAGTTGGCACCGCGACTCCAGATTACCCAAGCCACAGCTCAGGCCAAAAATCAGCATTTAGGGATTTGTGCTGCAGCGCCCAAAAATGGGAGCTGCAGCCAGTGCGCGCGATGACACACTTTAAAATCCCGTTTTTCACTTCATTTGAGACATTCTAACATTAAGAAACACGAGAGAAACCTTAGAAGAGAGAAGGAGAACCAGAAGAAGGCTGAAGGGAGTGAGCTTGGAGAAGATTCAACCGTTTGGAAGTCTTCAAAGAGTTTTATCTTCACCTTCTCTTCATTCTTCTTGTATTTTCTATAGTTTTCATGGATTGTATTGTTGTAATGAGCAATTTTCTGATGTTAGAAGGCTAAACGCCTTTGGTTGAGGGTGAACTCAATGCCTTAGACATGATTCTGTGATTTTATCCATTGATAATGTATTCAACTTCTCTTGAATGGTTGTTTATGTTCTTCCACTTGATTTGTTCATGA
>JASKGM010045675.1:0-21274 GCA_034509205.1 Ceratonia siliqua
AAATAACCAATTATTTGCATCTAGAGAAATAACAGCAAATAAAACTCCACCATAAGGTCATCTCAAGTGGCACCCATTTTTTTCCCTTGTTTATTATTTTTATGGAGCTATGTGAATTGTGTAAAAAAGAAAAAAGTTTAGTCAATAAACCTAGCTTTTGCCAATCAGTTTTATTAAATTTGGATTATTTTGGTTGAATCAGCATTTTTTAATAATTATTTTTAAGTTTTTTACTTTATTCTTTATTTGATGTGTACTTTTTCTTGCTATTATTACTGTTATTACTATTTTTGAATGCTAAGTCAATTTTATTTTATTGTCATTACAGTGTATATCGGCAACAGGTGGATTCTTTTTCACCATTGCATGCTGTGATACTCTTTCTCATTACAACATTAGGAGGTTATCTTCAAGTTCAATATCAATTCAGAATAATATCTCTATTTGAAGAGGATCGCATTGTTTGCCATTTTTGTCACTCTATCCATGTATGCTGTGGGTTTGATTGCAAAATTTAAACTTCAAACTCAACTGACTTACCTTTTCATAATAAAAAGATATACTCCCCTAATTGGACTTCTTGTTGTTGTGTTGCTTCTGATAATCTTATTCCCATTGTTGGGCACAGTTGCATTCATCATATGGGCTCTGTTTTTGGTGGAAGCTGTTATCAGGTCAATCCAAGTAATGTTTCAATGGCTTTGTCATGTATACTTGCATACTAATTTAGCTATAAGGTGGCGTTTGGTATTAGTTATATTTTCAGATTCCTGGGTAAGTCAGATGAGAAAGTTTCTTTCCCACGTTTGGTAGGAGAGATAAAAACATATACCCAGGCATAAATTTTTCCCAAGAATGAAAAAATGTGAAGGAAGGAAAAAATCATATTCCCACCTGTGATGGTGGAAAAAAAACTTTCACATGGGAATGACAAACTTTTCAGATGAGAAATTACCCCATTGTCTCATTATCACTCCCGATTCTTTCATCCATCACTTTCGTGGATTCATTCGTTTATAACTCGTTATTTTTTTTAAAAAATAATTTTTATTAAAATTTTAATATGAAAAAAAAAATTTATTATTAAAAAATTTTATAATAATAGGATTATTTATAATGCTACAATTATCTTGATACATATGTTACTCTACTCTCTTTTAATTAAATCAAAGAGTATTTTTGAAAAATAAATTATATTCCTAATAATATATTGTCTGAACCAAACTAAGGAATAATATTTTTCCAGGAATGCAACATATTATTCCCAAGAAAGTTAAGTGCTAACCAAACACATTTTGTCAACTTTCCTGAAATCTCATTTCTAGGAAAAAGATTCCCAGGAATGTCAACTTTCCTAGGAAAAAAACAATACTGATACCAAACGCCACCTAAGAAATAACATTGTAATGCAGATCACGTGACTGATACAACATATCACGTGGCCTTAACCTTCTAGGAGAAATATGATAGGAAGAGAGTTTAAGCTGCTATTATGCTTTCTGTCGTTTGTTGTTTTGCTTTCTGTTTGCTTTCATGCTTTCTGTCGTTTACTTATTTCTGTTGCTGCATTTAATTTATGTTATTGTTGTCGTTTTGGAACCTTGGCTTTTCTGATTGTAATTCCTCCTAGGGCTGGTTTTTATGCTTCGTTTTTGGCAAGATATTATAAAAGATATTATAGTTAGATAATGTGTTTGTTTCATTTGTGACTTCCATTCCTGTTCGTGGTTGCTGCATATGTGGTTTTAGTTTCCATTGTTTCATCCATCACTACATTAGTTGGTATCGGAGCGCTAGGAAGCGATCTACCATGGCCCGAAGGGGAGCTTATGGGGGCAGAAACACAACAATGGGCGGTGGGTTTGAAAGGGAGGCTTAGATGGAGTCCTGGTTACAACATGTGGAGGACAACATTGAACGAATTGGAGATCGTTTTGATGCTTTCACTGAACGACTTGATGAGCTTGGCATTGGGTCTAAACGCCGGTGCCTATCCAGTAGTCATGTTGCAAGCCAAGGTGTTGAAGACAATGATGAAGATGAAGACCATAACTCATTTGCGGAAAGAGAAGAGAGGAGAGACCGACCTACAACACAGGACCAGATGAATAGGTGGGAGAGTGGCTTCAAACTAGACATTCTAGAATTCTAGGTGTGTCTACAGCCTGAAGAATTTCTGGATTAGGTCGCTGTAGTGGAGGAAGTCCTGGAGTTCAAAGGAGTACCTGATGAATGAAGAGTTCCCTTGGTAACCACAAAATTCAGGGGACGAGCTGCGGCTTGATGGTAGCAGACAAAGCAGACCATAGTCTGCCAAGGTAAGCAAAAAATTGTTAGTTGGGAAAAATTTCTTCGACACGAGAGCAGCATTTTTACCTCATAATATTTGAGAACCATATATCAACAATTGCAAAATCATAGGCAAGGGTCATGGTCTGTTGATGAATACACTACTGATTTTTACAAATTAACTACACGTGTGAATTTGATGATCAGTTGGTGTCACGGTATATCGGAGTGATGAGATCTCAGTTTCAGGACTCCTTGAATTTATTTGATCCTGTGAATGTGTCTGAGGCCCATCAACAGGCTTTGCAATTTTAGAAAACTCTAGCAAGAAAGCCGTGGGGTGCCGGGGTAGGAGGTAATAGTAGTAGTGATCACACCAATCTTGCAACTACTGGTACACGTGTTGTGGGTAAAAATTCCACACAGTTGAGGGGGCAAACGAACATGCAGCCCAATAAGGGGCGTCAGGCGACAGATTGCAGGAAGGGTGATATGTATGGCAAGGGGTTATTCATTGACTCTGAAGAACCAGCAGGGTGTCAACTGGTGGATTTTGATAGAGACCCTCATTATAAAGAAGAAGAGGAACTTGAAGAAGAATTAGTAGTGGGTGAAGGAGGTACTTTACTAGTAGTAAGGCGAGCTTGTTTAACGCCACGAAAAACAGAGGAGGGTGATTGGCGACGCAACAATATCTTTCAGTCAACCTGCACTATTGGAGGCAAAGTTTGCAGACTCATAATTGATTCTGGAAGTTGTGAGAATGTGGTTTCTGAAGAAGCTGTTGAGAAATTGAAGATTGAAGCATTGAAGCATCCTAGTCCCTATAAGTTGTTTTGGCTAAAGAAAGGGAGTGAGGTGACTACTTTTAAGTGATGTTTGGTGTCCTTTTCCATCAGAGCCAAGTATCAGGATAAGGTTTGGTATGATGTGATGGCCATGGATGCGTGCCATCTATTGTTGGGTAGACCTTGGCAATATGATAGGGGTGTTATCCATGATGCGACATAGAACACTATAGCTTTGAGTTTGATAACGTGAAGATTGTCCTCGTGCCTAGTAAAGGAATGGAGGCCAAACCCTCCGTGGGGGATGGGAGAAACTTATTAGTCAGGAAGGAATTTATGGAGGAAGCACATGAATGTGGGGTCGTATTTGTATTGTTGGGCAAGGAATGTAGTAGCAATGGGGAAGTTCCCAAATTAGTAACGACTGTACTTGATGAATTTTGTGATGTTTTCCTTGATGATTTACCTGAGGGGTTACCACCTGTGAGGGACATATAACACTAGCTTGACTTGATGCCAGGTTCGCAATTAACAAATTGCCCACACTACTGTATGAGTCTTAAGGAACATAAGGATTTTAGATGACAGCTGGAAGCCTTGTTATCTAAAGGCCATATCAAGGAGAGTTTCAGCCTATGTGCGGTGCCTGCTTTACTTAAACCTAAGAAAGATGGCACATGGAGGATGTGTGTGGCAGTCGAGCCATCAACAAGATAACTGTCAGATATCGATTTCCTATCCCTTGGCTTGATGATTTGTTGGATCAATTGAGTAGTGCCACAATGTTTACGAAGTTAGACTTGAAGGGCGGTTACCATCAGATTCGTATTCGGCCTGGAGATGAGTGGAAAACGACATTCAAGACTAGGGAGGGTTTGTATAAGTGGCTGGTAATGCCTTTTGGGTTATCCAATACCCCTAGTACCTTTATGCATGTGATGAACCAGGTATTTAGACTATTTATTGGCAACTTCCTTGTGGTTCATTTGTTGATATCCTGTTCTATAGTGCCACCTGAGAGTTCACCTTTAGCATTTAAGGGAGGTTCTATTAATCTTGCATAAGGTGAAGTTTTTTGCAGCTAGGGCTAAGTGTTCTTTTATGATGGATGCAATTCTATTCTTAGGCTATATAGTCTCTTGGAAGGGTTTGTTCGTGGATGAGTCCAAGGTGGCAGTCGTGAGGCAATGGCCGGTTCCTACTAGTATTCAGGAGTTATGTAGCTTCCATGGGTTAGTGTCTTTTTATAGGCGTTTTATCCCTAACTTCAGCACCATTATTGCACCAATCACAAATTGTATGAAAGCTGGGAAGTTTCAATGGGTAGATGAAGCAACTCAGGCTTTTCAACTAGTTAAGGAGATGTTGACAACTGTTCCTGTTCTCGTGCTACCAGATTTCTCTCAACCTTTTGAGCTACATTGTGACACTTCTGTGGTGGGTATTGGGGCTATTCTAAGTCAAGGTGGGAAGCCTGTAGAGTGGGTCTAAACTCAACTGTAGTGCTTATGACTTCGAGTTTTACGCCTTGGTTCGGGCCTTGAAGCACTGGAGTTCATATTTGGCCTACAATGAGTTTGTCTTGTATTTTGATCATGAAGCTTTGAAACACTTTCAGAGTCATGATAAACTCTCATCCAGGCATTCTCAGTGGGCGGCGTATACGCAACAATTACCCTTTGTCATCAAACATGAATCAGAGGCCGTAAGACATCTTTGTTGGTTACTCTCCATACCAAGGTGCTCGGATTTGATCTTTTTAAGGACTATTTATCAATTGACCCTTACTTTGATCCCATTGTGAGTGATTTGGGGGTACGATTTCAGGATGATTATACTTCCCATGAAGGGTTCCTATTCAAAGGGAACCAACTTTGTATACCTGAGGGTAGCCTGCGTCTGCAAATTATTCAGTAGTTACATAACAAGGGCCATGTGGGGTGTGATAAAACTCTTAAACTTGAGCCTGATCAATTCTTTTGGCCTAGCATGTGTAGGGAAGTTGAGAAGTTTGTGGAAAGTTGTAGGGTGTGTCAAGTATCCAAGGGACGTGCTACTAATGCCGGTCTTTATTTACCTTTGCCCACCCTTGAAGGGCTTGGACTAATGTCAGCATGAGTTTTGTTTTGGCTTGCCACAAACTCAACGTGGGCGTGATTCTATCTTCGTGGTGGATCGGTTCTCGAAAATGGCGCATTTTGTGGCTTACAAGAAGACATCAGATGCAGTCAACATAGCCCAACTTTACTTCAGGGAGATTTACCGTTTACATGGGTTACCTCTATCTATCATCTCTGATTGCGACACTCGCTTCCTTAGTCATTTTTGGAGGTGCTTATGGCATTTGTCTAACACTAAGCTGGATTTTAGCAGTGCCTATCACCCCCAGACGGATGGACAGACTGAAGTGGTTAATCGTTCTCTGGGCAATCTCTTGCGGAGTTTAGTCGGTGATCACCCGAAGTCTTGGGATTAGAAGTTATTCCAAGCAGAGTTTACTTACAATCGCTCTGTCAACAGGAGTATAGGGTTTAGTCCTTTTCACATTATCTGTGGATACAATCCTCGTGCACCATTAGACTTGGCACCTCTACCTAATTTGAAATGTATCCATGTCAAGGCTGAAGATTTAATCACTTAGATTTGGGACACCCATTAGACAACTGTTCATCATTTGCAAGACTCTATTGCCAAGTATAAGGAGACTACAGACAAGAAGAGGCGAGCTTGGAGTTTGATGTAGGTGACTTTGTGTGGGCCATCTTGACAAAAGATAGGTTTCCCATTGGCAAGTATAACAAACTTGCAGCAAGGAAGATTGGTCCTTTGGAAATACTTGAAAAGATAAATCGTAATGCCTACTGGTTGAAGCTCCCAAGCCATGTCAAGACTAGTGATGTGTTCAACGTCAAACACTTGGTGATGTATCATGATGATGCCTCCTCAAATCCCACGAATTCGAGGTTGAATTCTCTTCAACCCGGGGAGGATGATGTTGATCACGTGACTGATAAAACAGATCACGTGGCCTTAACCTTTCTGGAGAAATATGATAGGAAGAGAGTTTAAGCTGCTGTTATGCTTTCTGTTGTTTTCTTATTTCTGTTGGTGCGTTTAATTTCTGTTATTGCTGTCGTTTTGGAACCTTGGCTTTTTTGATTGTAATTCCTCGTAGGGCTGGTTTTTATGCTTCATTTTTGGCAAGCTTAAACCAGTTTTGAAGACTGAAATATATGGTGACTTTCTAAAAGATGCAGTAGCGTTTTCTATCTACTATTCTTCTTGGGTTGTTGATTCAAGATATTATAGTTAGATAATGTGTTTGTTTCATTTGTGACTTCCATTCCTGTTCGTGGTTGCTGCATATGTGGGTTTAGTTTTGGTGCATCACTTTGACATAGAAGAAAATCACTCTCTTGGGAATGAAGAAAATGGCTCAACTGTGACTCTGAGGAAAGAAAATGGCTTACCTGTTTGAAGTTAAATTGGCCACTCCCACTGAGTACACCAGCAATTATGAAAAAATGAACTAGATCTTCTGTATAGTTGAATTACTACTCCAGTCTGACTAACATAAATATAAGGACCCTGGCTTTTCGTTCAATTTACTTGTAATTTCTAGATAGAGAATAATCTCCTCTTTGATGTATATCTTTTGGGGCTTACTCCCCTATGGCCCCAAATGGCGGTGCCGCGGTAGGGAAGTTTAGAAATTAAAAAAAAAAACTTCGTTTATTTTATTTTTATTTTTTTAATAATGATAAACTAATTATAAATTTAAAAAAATTCAAAACAATAAAAAAATTCAAAAAAATTAAAAAAGAATCATACATTTAAAAAAAGTAAAAAATTTGAAGAAAAAGTAAAAAAATAAAAAAACTTGTTAAAATTTTTTAAAAAAATACTATAAATAAAAAACAAATAAATATTATAAACAAAAAAAATTAACAAAAAAAGAAAGAAAAAAAAAATAATTAGGGGGGGGGGGGATGGTAGCATAGTCCCCCCCGTATCTTTTTGGTAAGGATTGCAAGGATGGGATTTAGTAGGGTATAAATTCTATAGAATTCCTTACTTGGCTACAAAAGTTAGATGCTGTTGAATTTGCTTAGCAAATTCCCACTTCTATACCACTTTCCTATTAGAGCTATCTCAGGGCTTCTTGCCGCTGATTGCCAATTCTGCCTTATTGACAACCTTGTCCCGGAAATTATAATGCCAAAGCCAGGAATAATAAAGAATCTGAAATACTAATGATAGAAGAAAAAAGAAAAAAAGGAAGAGCAAGAAGAAGAAGAACAACACAGCAAGTAAATTGAGAGAACAATCAAACTCCACTACTTTAGATATGCTAGATTGAGGAACCATGTCTGGCTGCCAAGATTTCTGTTTGATAAAATCTGTTTGATAAAATCTGCCTCAAGTGATATAAAGAGATGATCTTTCCCTTGTAATTGAAGTTTTAAAGCCATTCCTTCTATTGCAATTTATTCTCTCTAACTTTTCTTGTTAATGAGAATTGCTCGTCTTCTTAATACAATTGGATTTCCTTGCATTTCAAGTTCAAAGATGGTGATACTGTAATATCTATTTTGCTTGTTATTTGTTTGTTTTGAAGTATAAACATTCTTTTCGTAATTTTCACAGGTAATTTACTCAGAAGAAGAAATGAAATTATACAAAACTCTCAACCTTACTTGCAGCAAAATTTCTAATTCTTCTTAAGCACAATGTTCAGATGGAAAATCTTAATGAAGGGATGATAGAAAAGTATGTCAAGAGAATACACTTTGCCACTTGGTTTAGCATTATATCTTATTTCATTTGAGACTTTTTTAAAAGAAGAAAAAGAAGAAAAATCCTGAAACAAGTGTCCTTATGTCTTTAGTTGTCAAGAACAGGGCCAAGTTCTGGTTGCAGCAAACAGGGGACAGTCTAAGAGGGTATAGTCTGTTGAACTAAATCCTGGTGAGTTACATGAGCAGGAATCTTGACTTTAAAATTGCTAGATGTGGATGCATCTGTCGCTTGGCCATGTAGCTCAGATTAGATCTAGGACACTAACCATAACTGCTTTTTGTTGGATTACAGTATTATTTTACTTTGTGCTTGTTTAATGCACAATGTTCTTATTTGTATCAGGTTAATTTGTTTCTAGCAATGTCTGATGTGTGTAACTGAGAATAACTGTTCTTGATTACATGGCTTTTATATGGTTCACACGATTGAATATCAGTTGAACTTTTCCCTGTGATGCATAATCATATTATGACCTCTTCGGACCAATGCTTGTCCAAGATGAGTTGATCCAAAACATTCAATCATGAAAGAAGTACATTAAGCCGACTTGCAATCTATTACCCTTGATAGAAGGAAATAAAATTGCTATGCTGCTTAGAAACTTCTCATTGCCACTATGTTAGACATTTCCTTTCTGGATATTTAGACATATATAAGATATTGTATTTTGTAGTATGCAAGTTAATGATAACTGATGGAAACCCAAAGCAATAAGACAGAAATGCACCAAGAAATACTGATGAAACCCTGATATATTGATAGAAACAGTGCCAAACAACACTGGAAAGTAATAACAGTGAAAGAAATACAAGACAAAATACAAGAACAGCAACATAGAGTGATGAACTGTCACAGAAAGCTCCTTACACACACTCACAGCACGAAGAACACTTAATCCTAGCAGTAACTAGGCCAAACTAGACGATATGGGATGCTAGGCTCCTCCAAACCAACACAATATTCCACATACCTCCCTCTGCTCACCCCCTTCACCTTTTATTTGCTTTTCCCCCTGTCCAACTGGATGACAGGCTTTCTTGCCTAACCATTCCCCCATCCTCCAGATCATTAGCCACGTGTTTTGTGTGGCTGTTGTCCCTTTTACCCTTCCCTTTTCTAAAATACCCCTGGGTCCATTAGTAACTTGTATCCCACGTGTCAAGATACATCAAGTCTTGTTGATTAAATCCGCTACCATTATACATAAGTTTGCATCTTATTAACCTTGTACTTTATGACAGGGTTGAGTAAGTGTTACCCTCTTTGGAAACTTAAATGGAGTATGGTTTGAGAAGTGAATAGTAGTATGATGTTTTTACTTTACCAAGATTTGGAAGATAGCCAACTGTGATAATTATAGCTTTTAAGTTTCTTTAGCATAACCAATCAAGAATGAAAAACAAAGATGGTCTTAGTCTTCCTACTATTTGTGTGTGCACGATGCTTCTGCATATTGTATATATACAGTACTGGGGAGTCATATGGTTGCAGGCTTCTGAGGTAGCTGAGTGGTATATTTATCATTTATATACCTAGGTACTCATCTATGATATAATTTATCACATAACTTATCTATTTACTTCTACTCATGATTCATAAAGGGCGTCAGCAATTTGAAATATACTTTCTACTTTAATTGTATATGGAAACCTAGAATTTGGCAGATTCCTTAATGTTATTTTTCTGGTACTTATTTATCATGCAAGTGTCGTATAGGTTTCCTTGTTGTTTGGCGAATGGCAAAGCATATGTGAACTTCTTGGTGTAGTGATGCAGCTAGTACCCATTGCATCTTGCAATTACATTCATCAGAACAGTTTGCTTAATGGAGATGAAATAACAAATCGAATTTTAGCTTGAGTGTGTCTTCTCTTTCTTCATCTCATCTAAATATTCCTATTCATAATCAGGATTATAAACTAAACTTCTTATCTTCTTTTCAGGAGCTCATTGTTACACATTGCCTGTCCTCTGCGGGGTACGCTGCAATTCCTTAATATCTGCTGTCCATGTGATTTCTTGCAGCCTTTGTGTTAGACCCCAATTAAGGACCGCATAAGCAGGCAAACGAACGGGGGAAAGGGGCTGTTCCCTCCGCTTGACTTAGCCGAGTAATGGTTTTGGGGTGCAAAATAGAATTTGTTAAGTAGTGGGGACACATGGGATTGTGAGGCAAGTTCTAGAAGTAGTTAGAGCTAGAGGTAATATGAGGGCTTGAGAGTAGAGGAAAGAGAGGAAGAGTTTTGCAAAGATTGGTAGGACTAGCCCCTTGAAGAGCTAGGATATTTTCTTTTCTTTTGAAGTTCTGCTGTGATTCTGAGTAGAGTTCATTTATTTATCACTTTTCTTGTTAAAAGCATGCAACTTTTTTTTTTCTTATTTTCAGTGCTTCCATCTTCAAGCACCCCAACTTGCTTGAGATGTTTGGTCATGGTGGCTCCCATTTTATTAAGAATTGTTGTACCTGAATGATGACACCAAACACATATACTATGTAGATGTAAGTGCTATCCTAGTTAAGGCAGGCTCAGATAGCAGGCTTATCATTTTATCACAAGTCATGATGTCGAAAAGGGTCAAGAGTATGATCCCTTTTACCTTTGCACTTATGTTGAAGTAATAAGTTGAACAGGATTCTGCTTTTGGACTTAGGTTTGTTATGTTTATCAAATTGAAATTTGTCAGGAAACTATTTGGCTTTTTTAATTTAATAGAGTACAGATTATGCCTTGTGATTTGCTTATACTGTTCCATATCATCTTAGATTGTTTTAAACTTTTTCAATTTTTGTCTTTTTTTCTAGGGCAAGCAACTGGTGTCTACATAAGAATATATATTTCTTATATATAGCTTTCTCTGTTGTTTGGCAAGATCACTAATATTCATGACAGTTAGGATACTTATGTGATGTACTGAGAATTTAAGATTTTGAGTATATCTTGGGGCTTTAAGCATCAACTGAAGGATTATTTCTCAATGGCTTCGCTTGTTTTCTAGTTTGCTGGAAGGGTTAGATGGGATGGTTGTCCCAATAGTGACATTTATCATTCGTACAGATAAAAAATCTAATTAAATTCTTCTTGTTTGTTTTATTTGGGTAGGTTTTATACATCATTTTTACCTTAAATTATTTTTTGATGCCTTCTTTATATATGTCAATATATTTCCATTATTCTTTCCCATTTTAAATTGGGAGCAATTTAACTTTTCAACATGACTCTTCAGCTTTGAGTGGCTTGATCTGATAAGTCACAGGAGTTTTATAGAAAAAATGCTGATTGGTAATGGTCATAAAGGTTGGCTTACATCCGAAAGTTGCTTGTAGACCTGTTACAATTCTTGGATCCTTTTTAGAGGAATGCTGAACTTGGAGTTCTAATTTGACTCTGCATTTCTGTCTCAATTGTTTACTGCCCATATGTTTTGAGCATAATAGTGCTCTTTATATGTTCAATGCTATTCATCCAGGCTGCATACTTGGACCTCCCTCAATTAATATCTTGTAGTAGTTGTAGCATGAGGCTTCCAGTTTTATCAGCATCCACTTTGAAAGTCTCTAGTCAATTGTATCTCATCTCTTAAAAATGTTGTCTAGGAACTTTAATCTGAAACAGCTGCCTATTTCAACCTTATGCAGATCGACATGCTTAAAAATTCGCTTAATCCCTTTGCACTCTTTCTGTCTCAAAGGTGCTCCTTACACCCAGTTAAGCTACCTATGTTGGCGCCTGTTTCACTGATCAAGTCACTTGTGTTATATGTTGGAATGCTGTAATCTTCTTGATACTCTTATGAGTATATTTGCTGCTTCGTCAATTAATCAATGATCATCTGCATTCAGAAACAGATTAAATTCTTCATATTATTGTGTTTCAAGCTTTCACTTGATGCATTTTTAAGCCCTTCATAACATGAAGAACATAAAGATCTCAAGCTACATCATAGTCCAACTTAGTCAATGTAGTTTCAAGATTTAGGGATAGGAACCTACACTTTAGTTAATACTTTTAGTTGTAGTTTTAAGGACACTGTTTGATCTGAGTCTTCAGAATGTCTGATCTATTTCTGTCTGCTTGTTTCTTGGATTAAGTACGTACTTTGTGATTCTTGATTTTTGGCTATTCACCCAAAGACCATCCAGCAACTGCACAGATGAACGGCCCATGCACAATCAATTGCTAACGCCTTCCCATTGGCTGTTTTTCTGAGGGGTGCTACCTTTCTCTAAATACAGTTGCCACCTATTAGGTTACCTAAATGCCTATGATGCACACTATTCTCATATATTGTGTACTGTATTTTCTTTGTTCCTAATTATTTCATACAGTTATGAATATGACATGATTTGGAATATTTTCTTGGTTGATAATTTCTTTTTCAGTTTGTTTGCTTATTTAATCTATTTATCACTACGATGCTTTTGATTGTACAGACTTTGTGAGCATTCTGCTTATTCTAGGAGTCTTAAACTTTAGGTAACATTAAAATTGGGGCCCATCATTTAATCCTTGTTAGCTGAGATCTGAAGAGAATTTCCTTTACCACTGGAGAAACAATATTAACATAGTTGTTAGAGCAGATAGAAAGGAGAAATAGTGAAATGAGAAATGAGAACATTTGAAAAAAGAGAAGCCACTTATTAAAGGAAAGAAGTTGAAGGAAAAAAGAAAGAAATGACTGTGTATTAAAAAGCTTTCAATCATTTCAAGGTTTTTCTCTTGGCACAAAAAGATCTAGCTGAAATTATGTTCTATATATTAGCTTGGAAGTTAATATTCTTGAACCTTGATTGCTCTATTATATATATTTCAAATTAGTAATTTGTGAAATTTTTTTTATTTTAAATAATTTTATATTAATATAAAAAAATAAAATTTGATACCACACCATTAGTTTTCAAATGTAATAATTTTAGAAACATTTATCTGAGTGTAACTGTAAAATAATTTAAGCTGTTTTATGTACATATATATATATATCAGTGAGGGATGGGGGGGCAAGGGGGCCCTCCTCCGATCTTGTTATTCAAAGTATATTGGGCTACTGCAAAAGTTTCCATTAGTAGTGTTTTGCAATTTGTAACATTGCAACAGATGCTATGGAAAAGCAGAAGGGAAATCAGCTATTGGTTGGGTCCAAGTCTTAGATTTTCCTATTTTGTGGGTCTATAATTCATTAACTCTGGTTGCTTGGTTGACTTGCCCCCTTTTCTTTTGCTGATGACAAAAGGGGGAGAAATATGTGGATGTAAAACTATGTTGCTTGTTGATAACTTTACTGGAATTATTCTGGAAATATACTAGTTGACTGGCTGTTTATTGAAATAACTATTATTGTGACGAAATGTTTTGTGATTGGTTATGCCAAGTGGTTGCCAGGATATGTTTTTAGCTAACTTTACAGGTGTCAAAGCTTAAGTGAATAGCAGTATAAACATCAATTACTGTTCACTTCTCAAACCATACTCCATTTAAGTTTCCAAACAGGATAACCCTAAGTCAACCCTGTCATAAAGCACAAGGTTATTAAGATGCAAACTTAG
This sequence comes from Ceratonia siliqua, assembly GCA_034509205.1. Classification (NCBI taxonomy): domain Eukaryota; kingdom Viridiplantae; phylum Streptophyta; class Magnoliopsida; order Fabales; family Fabaceae; genus Ceratonia; species Ceratonia siliqua. The sequence goes on from JASKGM010045675.1 coordinate 13,420, forward strand.
ATATATATTGGTAGTGGATTTAATTAGCAAGATTCCATGTATCTTGGAATCCTTACAAGAAAGAAATACATGAAAGAGGAGACTAATCTCTATCCTGAAATTACAAGTAAGCTGATGAAAATCCTGGAATCTAATTTTTATGGAAAGAAGACTTGGAGTAGCAAGTCAAGCCAAAGGAAGATTTAGTAAACATTTTGATATGTAGGTGATTATCTCTGGCCAATTTGTTAGGAACCAAAACTATAAATAATCTGATACAACACATGCACTGTAATGAAGCACTAATTTGTATATTAACACTGCACTTCTATATTAAAAATTACAATGACAAATATTTCAGAAGTTGCACCCTATTATAGAGATATTAATGCAGGACAATTAATTAAAACAATAAAACAACACAATGATTACAGAAAGACACTTGGAACACAAACTCAACACTTTGAGTGACCGGTGACTCTCGGATTCTAACACTTCGAGTGGATCCTCAATTCTTAATTCCAAATTAACCCACGCACTCCTTTTTCTCTAATTTATCCATGTTTCCCCAAGTAACTCTCTAAATAGCTATTACAACTTCTTTACACTACTTTTATTCAAAATACTCTTGTATAACTACCATTCTTGAAAATACTCGTTCTCTTTCCAAAATATCCCTATATCTAACACAGTTCAACTTCAGACGGGCAGGTCCTTTTCTTCCTTCACAATCCTAATTGAGTCACATTCTGTATCCTCAAGAGAGTGATTTTCTTCCATGCCAACGTTACTTCTTATAGTTTCATCGGTATGAAAGTATATGTGACGAAGACGTTGAAAAGTTTCTTGGAACGACTTAATTACAGCTTCCACCATAAATAGAGCCCATATGATGAGTGCAACCAAGCCCAACAGTGGGAATAAGATTATGAGAAGCAGTACAACAACAAGAATTCCTAATAAGGGAGTAAATCTTTTGATGATTGGAAGGTAAGTCATTTGAGTTCGAAGTTTAAATTCTGCCATCAAACCAATAGCATACATGAATAGAATGATAAAAATGGCAGACAAAATGCTGTGATGGTCGTCAAATGGTGATATATTTCTGGAATGATATTGAACTTGAAGATAACCACCTAATGTAGTAATAAGAGAGATTATAACAGCATGCAGAGGTGAAAAAGTTTCCACATGTTGCTGGTGTGAACTGTAATCACAAGAAAATAAAATTGAATTAGAAGTAAAAAATAGTAATAATAATAAAAATAGGAGCCAAAGTAAACAACAAAGTGTAAAGTGTATAATAAAATCTATTTTGTTAAAATCAATAAGTGACAAATGTTAAGATAATTTTACACAATGTTGATTCAACACCGAAATAACTCCATATCGATAAAGTTAAGTAGTTAAAGCTGGGTTCATTGACTAACCTCTTGCCAGCCCATTTAAAACATGGGCTAACACACCCCAACCCATATTTTTATGGCTCATTGTGGGTTGGGCCAGTCCAATATCTACTTTCTTGTTAATCATTTGAAAAGAAATTATCTTTTACAAAAGATTTTAATCTTAAGCTCACCTAATTCAACTCCTCTTCTTGGGTCAAAACCACACTTAACTAACACAAACAAAATCATTCACAAATTTCACAGCATTTTATCTCAATTATTCATGTCCCTTCATCAATTCATCTCACTTATCCCAATACATTTTTATCATAATATAAAGGAGTTGTTAAGCTATAGCATTCTTAAATTATAGTACCATACTATTGTTACCTTCCACCACTTTTTTTATTTTTTGCTTTTTCTTTACGATTTATCATTTGCATTATTTGTCTATTTTCTATTTTTGATAATTTTTTTGAAGTTTTCTACTTTTTCTTTAAAAAGTAAAAAAATAAATTCTAAAATACTGTTCAAAGAAAAAGTAAAAAATTCAAAAAATTACAAGAAGTAAAATAAATAAATACAAAAAAAAGAAAAAAAAAGAAGGATAATGAGAAATAAAAACAGTAAGGTATGTGCTATAACTTAACTATAACTTAAGGATGCTGTAACATGCATAACAAGACCTTAATATAGAATATATTTACGAGATTTATACAAAAATATTGTGAGAGAAGTATTATTATAAAAAGAATTCTAATCGTAGAAGGGTTTAATCTCATTTCTGATAAAGTGCCAAAAGTAAAAGAAAAAAAGTGAAAAATGGGATGGAGAGAGAAAAGGAGAAGTGATATAATTATGACTTATGATTGAGCATGCAATTATGACAAGAAAGTCACTTGTTACCTGCATGATCACACTAATATAGAACTGAATTAGCAAAAGTAATAATAATAATAGTAAATTGACAAATGTTAAGATAACTATTACTTCAATCCGATTGCCATGAAGTTAGTAGCAAAAGCTGGGTTCATTGACTAAGTTAGTAGCAAAAGCTGGGTTCATTGACTAACCTTTTTATTTATTTATTTGTTTTTTTCCTACACAAATCATGTAGCTTCGTAGAAATAATAAACAAGCAAAAAGTGAGTGAAAGTTGAATTGCAGTAAACCCTACAATGGTACCACCGGAAAGTTGAAAATGAAGAAATCAAGAATGAACAAAAAGCAATAAACTGAATTGAAAAACTGCAGAAAGCAGAGAGAGAGATATATAAATAAATTTATAACCTTTCTGCAGAGATCAAATTAGGTGAAGTTGGAGGCATTCTGGGCTGCGACTCTCCTATTTCGTTGGCTTGGAAGAAGATGGGCACAGAAGAGAATACTCGAGAGAAGTGGAACCAGAACAGGTAATATCAAGATTTTCTGACTTGCTTCACATATTTATAAGCATTAGGAAATAATCAGGTAGTCCCGTAGCACCATATTTATACAACATCATATCATTATGACATCAACATCATATGATCATCACCCCAACATCAACGTAACATCATATGATCATCACCCCAACATCCATCAACTTGACTTTTAACGGGTCAAACTCACTTTCATTTCTTCCCCGCGGACCTGTGGTGAAGCCGAGCCACCGATGATGGTAAGAGCAACTGGCCAAGAGAAATTATCTGAAATTCTTACACAAAATAATGTGATTTATTGTATTTTATTTAAAATTTACATATTATTTTCTTTTATTAAAATATAATTTACATATCACGAGATTTATTTTATTTTTTAAATTTGACATATAATTTATATTATTAAATATTATAAATTATATTGATACTCCTAAATATTTATTGACACTCTCTTATAACAAACATTTTAATACATTTTCACAAATATTTCATTATTAACTTATTTTGTTATATTAATTAAATACTTGATTAATTTATATTTAAATAATCTATTTACACTCTTAATTAAATTAAATTACTTAAATTTATTTTTTTATTAAATAAACAATTAATTTATCTACATTTTTGTTCTTCATTTTTCCTGCTATTATTCTTGTTTACATAGTTAAAGTTGAAAATAAAGTGATTTTTTCAGTTGGTTGAAGTTGAAAGTTGAAACATAATTGGTCCGTTGAAAAGCTTAGCAACCTAGCAGTGAATGGATAGTTAGTTTTGCCCATTAATGATTCAAATCAATGGCAAGGTCCAGCTACCAAGATATGGCTCTCAAAATTTGGCTTAGGAAAAAGCCAGTTGTAAGCGGCTTGGCGGCTTCCAATGATTCTAAATAAAAATGAAAAATATTCCCACGAAATGAAAATGAAACAGGTGAGTCAATGGATGTGAGGAGACGGTGTTAATACACTGGAAGGTTGCTGAGCTTCTGATTCTCCTTCCTGATATGCAGTCATGATGTGTGTTGATTTGCTTGCCTGATTTTATTTTTTTTTTTCTTTTAATTTTTTACAGATCAGTTCCGTCTTGCTATTGCTCACCAATTTATACTTCGAAATCTTAACTCCTTCCTGATATGGACGGGAATACACTCTAGGAAAATTAATGCAAGTTAAATACACTCTAGGAAAAATATTGTCTTTATTAATTTCTTAAACTCACAGATTGTAAGTTTTTATTTTTTTTAAATAAACCTCATAATTCGAGGATGAATAACTTATCTTTACTCGAATAAAAGAAATATATTAGTTGAGGTTTATGTAAGTTAATCTACAGACTACCTAGTGTAAAAAAAAATGCTATTAATGATAAAATGAATAGAACAATATTAGTTGTATAAAACTTTTTTTTACATCTCTTCTGTACTTTTTATTATTGATATATTATAAAAAAATAATAGATAATAAATAATAATAAAATAATGACATTTGCTATCTTATCCATCGAGGTAGTGCCACTACCAGGGGCTTTTCTATTTTTTTTATAATTTTTATTTTAAGAAAAAATTTAGAACACCATTCTTCAAAAAAATTATAAGAAAATAAAAAAAATTAAAGAAGAGCTAAAAAATTAAAAACAATAAACAAAACAAAAAAAAACCCTTAGGCGATAGTCCTACCACCAATGGTAGGATAGAAAAATTCTAAAATAATTTATGTAAAAAAAAGTATAAGGGTGATATAGAAAATAATGTACAAATAATATTACTCTTTGTTTTAAGTAAAAATTTATTTTTCGTCCTTTATGTTTGCACTCTATTTTAATTTCGTCCTTTACGTTTGTTTTATTACATTTTAGTCCTTAATATTTTTAAAAGTGTACCAAATTAATTTTAATAAATAATATTATTAAATTAATTAACAGAATTAATAATTTAACATTACAAATGACAAATAGATAACACGTAACATGTTGACATGGTTAGTGATAGATGACATGGCAATTGATCCTAACTAAAAATTAAGAATGTAGCATTAATTTACAAATGACAAATAGATAAGACGTCACATGTTGACATGGTTAGTGGTGAATGACATGGCAATTGATCCAAAATGGCATGGACTTTCTGAGGTTAGGGTTGTTTGGAATGGTTTTTGTTTTATTATTTTTAAAAATAATTTTTAAAAACAACTCTGAAAAATAGTTTTATAGAACAAAAAAACAAAAAACTTGTTTTGATAAAAATATTTTTTATCAGTGTTTTTTCGTATTTTTTAGAAAACAGATGACAAAAACAAGTCAAAACAAAAAAAAATTATTTTTGTTTTTTTGTTTTCTAATTACTGTTTTTAGAAAACAGTTTTTAAAAACAACTAATAAAAATAGTTACCCAAACGAATTTTTTTATTCCTACAAAACAAAAAAATTAAAAAACAATTTTTAAAAACATTTCCAAACACCAATTTTGCCCAAAAATTGCTTCGTATTCTCAGCGGGCTCTTCTTCTACAAGTCCCGAAATGTCATCCTCGGCGATCTCTTCTTCTGAGACAACTGTGATTGCAAACAAAGCTTTGCCAACATTTGGCCAATTGCTTCTCCCTTCTCCCTTCTCCCTTCGCTTTGAAAGTTGCTACTCTGTTCTGGTCTTTACCTCTCTCTCTTTCTGTTCCCGATTCCTTCTACCCCCTCCCCTCTTTTTCTCTCTTCTTTTTGAATTCCTATTCATTTACCGTTTTCAGTCCAAAATCTAAGTGAACGAAACAAAAGAATGAATGACAGGGCAAGCCACACATAATCACACACACATTTGAAATGTGTTAATTCTTACACTTCTTCTTGTCCTCTTCCTTCAATCTTTTCTCTTCCTCCTCTCTCCTTTGATTCTCCTTCGCAGCACGCCCCACCGTATAGACAGTCTTCTCCTCTGTATGCGTCATGAGAAATTTGCTTTCGTGGGCGATAAAAACTGTTGGGTTGGATGGATCAAAGCTGGCGGTAAACGAATGGAGTTGGGAAGATGGAGTTTTGGTATTCTGTTCATCTTCATGGACATCAGATAATCACCATGGCTGAGTCAACTCGGCCAGACCTGGGAGTTCAAATTTGTGTAAAGATAGTAGTCAGACGTATAAAAGATAATAGTCAGACGTATAAAAGATAATAGTCAATGGTGTAAAGATAATAGTCAGATGCATAAAAGTTCTAAAGTAAGGCTCCAAATGTTAAATTAATGTTTTAATGGGGGTGGTTAACTAGTGGCGTAAAATACTATTTATCTTTGGTATCTTATTTTTTTTGTTTTTTATCTTAAAATTTTTTTATATTAATTAATTATTTTTTATGTTATATATATTTTAAAATTTTTAATTTATGAATGAATAGTATAAAAAAATTATGAATGATCAAATGTAAAAATTTAAAAAAAAAAACTTCAAAAGTATTTTAAAAAATATATATAATATAAAAAATAATTAATTAATTTTAAAAAATAAAAAAATTAAAGAAATTGCCTATCATCACATTAGTCGAGTTTTCACCTAAATTAATATTGTTGGATGAATATTAAAATGGATAAATTAAGTTTAATAATATAATATCGAATATATATATATATATATATATATATATATATATATATATATTAAATGATATTTAATTTTTTTATAAAAGTGAATATGTGAATTTATACTTTATATCAATATTATAGGTGATTAAATAAAATAAAATAAAATAATTAACAAATAAACCATGTCATTTGTTATTAGTCACATGAGCATGTAACGTATTATTTATCTATCACCTGTAATGTTGAATAATCAAATCTATTAATTGATTTAATGATGTTAGTTATTGAAATTAGTTATTGAGATTAATTTGATATATTTTTGAAATATTAACGATTAAAATAAAATAAAATAAAATAAATATAAAAGATAAAATTAAAATATAATGTAAATGTAAGGAATAACTTTTGTCTTTCTTTTATCATAAACTATTTGGGTTTTAGAGCAACATATCAGTGGGCGTCCACGGACCCAAAATAATGGGTCCTTGATTAAGGATTCTCACCCCAATTACATTCAGTTGGCCCATTTGAATGGAACTTTACATTTCTTCGTGAATTCATTCTCAGGGAATAAAAGAAGAGGGGCGCACGTATTGTTGGCGCTAAACTGAACGGGAGTTCGAGGGATTCGGAATCAGAGATGGTGTTAAACCCTAAGAAGAAGAGCATGGTGTTTGGGAGATTTGGAGCAAGTGAAGGCTGTGATCAATATTCAATCCGCTTTAGCTTGATGATAGCACGAAAGTGGTGGATTCTGCGGAGTCACTTCCTTGCCTAACCCTTCTCTTCTTCGTAAGTCTCCTTATCTTCACGGCCCCAAAGTCCTTCAGGCAAATTGCTACCCTTCGTTCTACCTTTTCTTCAATTCTGTCTGGCCTACGTTTGGTTGCTTTAATTCTAATAACCAAAAACAAAAGAAAGCACAAGTATAGTAGACGAATCAAATCGTGGGATTGTGTTGGAATTCAGATTCTAAGTAGCTTTATTAAAGAATGAAACTTATATATTAGTGTTGCTTATAACTTTTAGCTTATGTTTTTGTTACATTTTACCCATCCCATCAGATACGTGCAACCTTGGTGGAAACTACAACCTGTTTTTCTTGAACTTTATAATTTTATAAAATCAGAACTACTTGAGTTTTTCTTCCTCTCTCCTTCACAACTTTTTGGTTTGGTTCGTTTGAGCAGATATCTTCAGTAGGGAACATATCTAAAAGCAGCGTGGATGACTTTTAAAGTAATTCAGGAGGTCGGTGACTTCTTATAGATTATGTCTCGCAGATGGGCATTCGGATATAACTGCTATAGAATACTCTCACGTGTTCCTGGTACTAAGGTACTCGAATTCTTGCTAGACTTGCTACCTTGAGACGATGTAATGCCATTTACGTTTAGTAATTATATTATGCTATTATGTTAGGGGACATATATAATCTTAATTATTCACTGGAAGGTTGCTAAGCTTTTTTCAACGGACCAATTATGTTTCAACTTTCAACTTTCA
>JASKGM010045696.1:0-21269 GCA_034509205.1 Ceratonia siliqua
TTCTGCTATCTTCCACTATTTCCTTATTGTTATTTCCTTTGTTTTAGCTACTGTGTTGTGGAGGATATCTCTGCTGGGTATTGCTATTTTTACCTACTGTTGTTGCTCTGTTTCATTGCTGTTTCTGTATTCCTGTAATGCTGTTTGGCACTCTGGTAGTCAGTATATCAGTGTTATTTCAGTATCTTGAGTGTTTCTCTGTTATTATTATTGTTATAGATCTTGGTGCCCATCAGACCGCTCCTTGGTGTACTGCTCATGGTTTTTTTGAGACGCGCCTTTATTAGATATGAAGGGAGATTGGGCAGCTTTCTGACATATCTAACACTCTGTCTCTTTGTTTTATTTTTATATTTTGGTTTTCTTTCTTTAGGAAGATATCTTATCCTCCTCTCTTTTGTCGTCCTCTCTTTCTAATAAAATTTCTTCTTTTTAGCCCCAAAAAAGGGACATTTGGAAAGCATATAATACAATGTGAACTTGTAATCCAGCAGTGGGATTTGAAAAGTTTACACCCACCAAAAGTTATTTAATAGTGTAAGAATAACAGCCTACACCAATACACACATTGCTCATTACAAAAGGTCTTCAAGATTTGCTAGGTTCTGCATGCGTTATGGTGCATGTAGTTATCTGCGTTATGATGCATGTAGTTATCTGTGTCAAATTCAAGAAATCTAGATCTCTTGCAAACATTATATATATTGGTTGTTAAAAGTGCATCTTATTTTTTTGCCTCTCTTTGGGGAAGGGAAGGTGGAAATTATACAGTGTCTTCCTAATATTTTTTATTGGTTTTCTTGTGTTTGATCCAGTCTTTCATAACTCAAGATTCTGGTGATCGGGACCTTTTGGTGAAAAACCTAAACTCCTTTGATGTTCCAGTTTTAAATTACACTGGTAATGAAAGTCGTCAAAGAGAGCCTTTTCAAATTTCTGAAGACGTATGTTTTCTGGAGCCTCTTCTTTTGTCACTGTTGGAGGAATCCTTTTTTTTTTTTGGTTGACATTTTATTACTTCAACAGATGCATACTCTTGGTATCTACTCTCGGCTTGACCAAGTTTTTGATGCTCCCATTGCCGTCAAGGAGGTTTTGATTGGGCAGTTTGGTCTAGATCATTCAGTATGTATTGTATTTTTGGTCGTTGCATAGAAGCATAAATCTAAAATGTCTATGTGGGTCTATTGAATCAGATTCTACAACTTATGCATTTACTTTATTATTTGCACTTCAGTATATCGGAACGAAAGAAACTGATCAGAAGGCAGATATGGTCCAAAGATTGGGCATTTTTGACTTTTGGACTCCAGAAAATCACTATCGTTGGTCTATGTCCAGATATGGAAATCATGTCTCTGGAATTGTTGAACAAGTATCACGGTCAAAGCTTCTTTCATATAGTATGTCACTGTTGAAGCCTTTTCAAAATCAATATTGTATGTTACATAGTTGTTTAAGCTGCTGGTTCCTTTGTCCTTTACCTGTACTGTTTTCTGTAAATTTCAGATATGGATGTGGGAGAAATTGAGAAGCTGAGGTCTCACAGAATGGATCTTGAAGAATCTATATCCACCTTGGAGGCAACTTCTAAAAGGCTTCAAGATGAAGAGAGACGCTTACAGAATGAAGCAGCTAATCTTCGCAGACAGCGGGTAGGGCCTGGAGAAAAAACATGTTTCTGTATTATCATATATTGGATATCTTATTATGATTCCAAAATTCATTCTTCTACTGGTTTCCTTCTTTTAAGTGCATGTCCAGCTGAATAAAGCTTTGATTTTAAGATAATCTGAGTTTGTTAAAGGAATTCCCTGATATCAAATATTTTGTGCATTATATATTTCTAGGAGGAAATAAACAATACTGTGCTTAAAGAGAAGGAAAAACGCCGCGACATCATGCACCGTATTGGTAAGTACAAGTAGTCTGGTATGTTGCAACATAGGAGAGCTTCGTATTTGCTTTTTGCATCTGTCTTGTCAAGGATCACTTTATCCCGAAAGTTTGAGATATTAGTAGGCCTTTGATTAGTTATAATAACGTCTTTAACATGCCCGATCACGTAAAAGCCCTTTGGGTTTGAAATGTGGACAAAGTACAGGTTTACCTTTCCTTCTGCTGAAAATTTTAATATAATTATAACGAATGGGGATGATGAGGATTGAACTCTTGCTTGGTCGAAGAGGTTTTGATAGCTTAAGCTGTTAGGAGAAAGCCTTGGAATAGTTTATTAATGTGTTTAATGCATCTAATATTGAGTCTCCTATTATGATCTTAGGACAAAGGAAAAGGAAATTGGAATTGATGGAAAAGGAGGATGATGTGGGTATGGTTATGGCAAAGCTCATTGATCAAGCAGCAAAATGTAATATTCAGCGTTTCCGCAATGCAATCAAAATTAAGGTGACTTAGGCTAAGGTCTTCTGTTCCTTTCTCACTATCATGTTGTGCAGGCTTGTAATCCAAGTTTTTGGAATCAGATTTGACGTGATTTTGGCCTGAATGCACCTGTAGTGACTATTTAATTTATTATCTCGATTTCTGTTTTTTTCCTTGATCTTCAGTTGATTTTGACAGAACCTACTTGTTGAGGCCGTTGGTTATAGAAGGACTTATGCTGAAAAAAATATGGCTGTCCTTGAATTCGATGCTAAGGTAATTAGCTTAAGTTGCTTATGGTCCCAACATGACTTTGTTGCACACCATTCATGAGGACCTAGGTATTATGAATGAGTTTTTAAAGGTCTAGGTCCTGTGGTACAGAATCACCTATAAGAAATTGAAGCAATACTGTTTAAAATGTTATTCTATGTTAAGTTTGTTACTCATTGTTGGGCCTAATTGCCTAAGATTAAGTACAATTGATATCCCAGACTGGTATATGAGTCTGGTTATTAAATCTGGTTTTAAATTAAGTCTTTGTTTCCCACGTTTTAGTTCTTACTTGTCTCCATATTATATTTCACTTCTATCTTATAAACCAACTTTTAGACTGTTGCATAGTAAATTTGCCAAGTTGATATATATCACTTCACCTGGCTCTTTATAAGAATAGGGGAAACTAAACCTTGCTCTGATACCACGAAAAGGAAAAATAGAATCTAGATTTTGAGAAGCCATAACCACAAACTGGGTTAGGCATGTATTTATAGGGTTTACACTGAACATATGTAAAGAACTAAAAGATGGCTACTTATAACAGAAATCTATGGAGAAAGATGGATATAGCTATAAGCAAACATGTTACTAGAAAAATACTCATTCTACTTCAACTTCAATTAGGTATGGTAATTGATTGGGTATCTGAATTTTTTTGCTATCTGAAACCTAATTAAAATAAGAATATAGTATTATATATATATATATATATATATATATATATTTATTTATTTATTTATAGGTATATAAATTTCTAGTAAATTGAATCTGAAATACCATTACTGACCTAATAACCAAAAACAAGTTAATGGACTTGGATATTGGGTGTTGGTTTTGAATATCAAATATGGTTACCCGGGTAACCATGAAGCTTGGGTATGTACCTGGTATCGGTACTTTAGGTACTTTTGATCTGGGTACTTTTTTTTTTTTTCTAAAAAATTGATTTGGATACATGAGGTGCAATGTAGTTATACTTGCTCTCCCATCTTCAAACAAGCGCTTCTGGATTTTAGATATTTGAAATTAAACCTTAATAAATCAACAACTACAAAAAAACTAGCATATATACATTGTTGTATGCGCAGCTCTAATATCATATATTACTTTGTTTTACGTTTAGTAAACTGTAAAATTATATTAGGAAACTTGAATTACAATTTTGATTTATTTTATAATGTAGAAAATTCACTATCTTTTTTTTATAGTATATTTTATAAAATATTTTTATATAATATATATTGTTGTACCCGTACCCTATATTTTAAAAAAATTACCGTAAACTGTACCTGTATCAGTACCAGACAAAATACTCATTCTTGTACCAGTGCAACATAGCCCGGGAAATAAAAACTAAATATCCAAAGCTTGTTTTTATTATTTTATATTATTAAAATAATTTGTGGTTATCTCAGGTAATGGGTATAAGATACCCTGTAATTTTTCGATATTTCAAATAATGGATAATGGTACCCTAACCTTAGTCTTAGATTAGAATCTCTCTCTCTCCCTCTCCCTCTCCCTCTCCCTCTCTCTAACATGTTTGCTTTTGAAATTGTCTTTAGATTAGAGAATTGGAGGCCAGTCTGAAGCAGCATGAGAAGTTTGGTTTGCAAGCGTCGATGCACTTTGAAAACTGTGAATAGCTAATTTGCCATTAACTTTTAGTTTCACCTAAGTTACAAACTAATTATTCTCACTTCAGGTAGAAAGGAGACTGAGAATTGTCGACAGCAGCTTTCAGAATTTTTGAGACGTGCCGAATCCATTGCTCCTATCACTCCAGAGCTTAAGAAGGCATTTCTTGAGGTTTGTTTAGAGATTTGGATTGCAGCGTGGTATAATTGGTGTCATGTTGTACGTTGCAATAATCAACCTCATTTAGTATGTGATGATTTCTGGACATTGCATTAAAGTGGTGGCTGTAGTTCTATCAATAATAAGATTATACATTTTGAGACTATATGAACACAGGTACGGAACAGAACAATTAAGATCCTTGCTGCTAGTTTCTTGTCAACAGATATTGACCCCATATTTATTAGAGGTTTCCACTGGCCACCTAGACAATATTTCTCAAATTGGATGATATATTCCATTAGTTTTCTAATGCGTTTTATATTTTTAAAAAAGCATGGAGCTGCTCTTGCTGTTTACCATTTTATAACCTGATTTGTTATTATGTAAAAACCTGACAAATGTATAGAATATATAGTGAAGGTAATGCTGTTATCTCACTCCGTGACAAAATTGCTCATCAATTTCTTTGTACCATTTAAATTTCTAATGCCAGTAAAATGTGACCAATCTCAAACTTAAATACTAAAGGGCGAAGGGGGGGAAGTGATCCCACCTGTGCAGCTATAGGACTACTTGATAACAAAAGGCTTTGTGACTTAATTGTTTCTTTATACACTTTGTACTTGCAGACACCCAAATTATTCTAGTCTTAGGGATTGACACAAACAATTTACAGATTTATATTCTCAAGCTTGCAGTGATACCATCATCACGTGTGGCCTGGACCCTAATTAACAGAGGACTTGGTTTACCGTCATTGGAGCCTCACATATGCATAGAAAATAACATTTACTTTTCACGTTGTGCTCCTTCATAGATTTCAGTAATAACTTTATGAATTCAGCTAGTTTTCTGGATTCTATTAAGCAATTAGGAGGATGGATATTGGAGAAGAGATGTAGCTTTGCTTGCAGGTGGTGCTATTGTCATTTGCGATGCTTTGCCAGAGCAGCAATGATACATCAGGTTTGATCTTTTGTGTTTTGGCTTTAAACACTAACTAGGGCTTAAAAGGTAAATTTAGAAAGGATGACCAGCAGGAGAGGTGAAAATTTTGGGCAAGGTGGCTATTATATTTGTCTGGAAGTCTAAAAGAGCAACACTGCCTAATGAAGCAATTGAGGCTGCATCTTAGCTCATAATACTTGTCAACTTGGGCTTGGGATCAGGTGATTGAACGGTTGAAAGAAGGTTCATAGTATGAAAGGGATACTTGTCTAAAGGATGGAAAGGCACTCTCTTGAAAGAGTGTTTTATCTCTTAATTGTCTCCACAGGGGAAATCAAAAGAGAAGGGAAAGTTACTCACCCACCAACATGTTTTGTATCTCCTCTCTACTCACTACAGCCTTGGTTGCATAAAGGTTCGAGTAAACATCAAAGGAATCTCCTTTAAATAGTTGGAACAATGAGCACATGTTCCACCTGATGCCATGCAATGAAGAACGCAGAATTGCAAACTTGTTCGATAAGGAAGTTTTGGGGTGTGGAAACTGAGACCGGGGTGGGGGACTCATTTTGGGAGAACTTGTGGACAAAAAATGGGAGAGTGACTCATTTAATAAGCACTGCTTTGTGATTGGCCATGCTAGATTCTCCAATCAGATGACTCATTTGGAGTGAGGTATTGTAGAAAAAGTATGGGGAGAGTGAAGGATGGCAGAAAACATGGTTTCTTTGATGCTCTCATGGGGTAGGTGTGTGCAAGTCTGTGTTTGTTTGTTTATTTGGTTCATGATGCTTTGCTATTCACTCTTGAAGGGTGTATCTTTACCTCTCATATGTTATGGGATAGGATTGTGATGGGAACCAAGTGATATATAAACCAGAACAATGGAATTACAGTGGAAACACAATGGAACTTCTGATATTAATGGAGAAACAGCAACAACACAGTGGAAAATAAAGCTCAAAACAAAGATAAATGCAAGAATCAATGGCTATAGAATGCCTCTTGCTTACAGGGAAAAGAAATGCCATACTCAGATGAAACAGAATTGGAAATATGGGGAATTAACTAACACACACAAAGAAAACAAGAACAGATAAAACTAGCAATTGGAGAAGTTAGGGGTCTCCCAATCTCAGCACTAAGCAGCCAGACACTCCAAATCCCTTCACTCAATCCTTGCCTGCCTTCCACTCCCTCCCCCACTCACTTTTTATAACAAACCTACCCTGCCACCATTCCCTTTCCAGCAATTTCCCCAAATTCCTTCCACCTAAGCCCCTGGGGTCCATCAGATTATTTTTATGGCTTCTCTTTGGTGCTCATCTCATGATTGCTTACAGGGAGTGTCCAATTCTGATACGCAGAGATTGGACAGCTTCATTACATATTTTAGCCTCTCTGGCTCTCTGTTTTCTTTAGTATGTCTATTTTGGAGGACGTCTTGTCCTCTCCCCAAGTTCTACTTCTCTTTTCTCCCTAATAGATTGTCTTCGTTTGTCAAAGAAAATTAAATAATAATAAGAGATTAGAGCATCAGAAGGGAGCCTTTTTCTTTTTAGGAGTTCATGTTGCTTTAACTTAGGTGTATTTCTCTAATGTCCTTATTTGTTACATTCTCCTGTTCAAGATTCTGTTAGGGACTTCTGAGATGGTGAGGGTTTGGATAGGTTATAAATAATGAGGGATCATATGGTCATAGGGATGTTTCCTATAATATGTATACCTAGGAAGGAGGGCAGTTTGCGCCTTTGATATTTGGTGTCTAGGAGCATTGCTCAAGAGAATAATAAATGGTTGTGGAGCTTTCTCCATTTGGCACAGGGAAATCAGGAGTAAGTATGGTCTTCAACAAATTGGATAGGATGCTAAATTTGGTACCAACCTACCCATGCAGAAAATTAATTTATCAAGTATATTCTCTTCGTTTTTTATATGAATTCCGATCACAATCACAAATTCCAGCAACACACTAACCAAAACAGAGATGCCACAGAAAATACCAGATGTCTATTAATAAAGAAAGTGCCGAAAAGCACTATAGATCACAACCTGTACAGAGAAAGCTACAAACAGCGAACAAAACAGCAACAACAGCAGAGTAACTAGATAGTGAGGACTTTCGAGAGGTCCTTTGCACTCCCCGCACATAAACTTCTTCTTTTGATACCACCCTAGGTTACGGCTGCCCACAATAAACAACCCACACACCTAAAACGGCAGTGTAACATAAGAAAAAACAACTAAATGACAGCAGCACAAATAACAAAACAACAAAACACCCCTAAACACTCAAAACGACAGAACCATTTGCAGTTTAATGGCTTCCCTTCTTGCGCCTCTGATAAGTGAATTGTATGGGGGGTCTATCATTACCTGCCGCCCAAAGATTCACCTTGTCCTCAAGGTGAAAGGTAGGAAACTGCGATCGGATAATGACGTAGGCCTCCCATGTGGCATTACAAGCTGGAATGTCGTGCCATTTGATGAGAATGTTTGGGGTATCAATGGATCTTGTGGCATTAGGTCTTATGCCCAAAACCTCCTCTGGTTCAATAAGCATTTCCCAGTCAATGGATAATTGTGTAGGTAATTGTTGTGCTGGTTGGTTAAATCCCTTGGCCTTGGGGAGTTGAGAAACATGGAAAATGGAGTGTATATGTGCTGTTTCGGGCAGCTGCAACTTGTACGCTACCTTGCCAACTCGCTGCAAAATTTGATATGGCCCAAAGAATCTTGGTGACAGCTTTTCATTCCTCCTTTTGGCTATTGATTTTTGACAGTAAGGGCAAAATTTGATAAGAACAAGATCCCCCACCTCATAAGCACATCCCTTCGCTTGCCATCCGCCACATTCTTCATTTTCTGCTGGGCCTTAATAAGATGAATTTCAGATCATCCAAGATGGCATCCCGGTCTTCTAATTGTTGGTCTACCGCATATACCACAGTTGAGATTGTACCATAATGAATTAAGGGAGGAGGATCCCTCCTATACACCAAATGAAAAGGAGTCGACTGTGCAGTTGTGTGAAATGAGGTGTTGTACCATAATTCCACCCACAAAAGCCATTTATGCCACTGGGAGGGCTTGCCCGTAATAAAACAACGGAAGTAAGATTCAATGCAATGGTTCACAACCCCAGTTTGCCCATCAGTCTGAGGGTGGTAGGCTGTGCTCTGCTTCAACACTATACCTTGCAACTTAAAAGCTCAGTCCAAAATATGCCGAGAAAAATCTTGTCACGGTCAGACACAATGGATCGGGGAATACCATGAATCTAACCACTTCTCTCCTGAAAACAGCAACCACAATTTGTGCATTATATGGATGACGGAGAGCAATAAAATGTGCATACTTACTCAATCGATCCACTACCACAAAGATTGAGTCAAACCCTTTGGATCTAGGCAGACCCTCAATGAAATTCATGGATAAATCCTCCCAACTCTACTCTGGAACGGGCAAAGGCTGTAATAGACCTGCTAGGGAGAGGGCCAAGTGTTTATTGCGCTGACAGATGTCGCATTGGTCAACGTATTCCACCACATCTTTTCTCATACCCACCCAATACCATTGGGCTGCCAGTCTTTGATAGGTCTAGTGAACCCAGAATGCCCCCCACAAGGCTATCATGAAAAACTTGAAGCAGGATGTGTGTGAAATGCAATTTCCAAGGCACCACCACACGACCCTTGAAAAGTAGGTATCCTCCTTCCAAAGTAAATGTTGCTGGCCGATCAGCCCCTGGGTTATTGCTTGTTTGATCAATCTCAAATCTGGATCATCATCAATCTATTGCTTCAATTCTGACATATCCCAAGGTTCCTGAACACTCAACACTTGCAAACTGAGACTAGGGGTCTTGGGAGACAAGGCATCTGCGGCCTTATTTTCAAGCTCTCGTTGGAATTGAATGTCAAAGTCATATCCCAATAATTTGGATGACCATTTATGGTGCTCTGTACTCACTAGGCGTTGTTCTAGTAAAAACTTGAGACTTTGTTGGTCGGTGCGGACTGGGAATCTTTTCCCCAATAAATAAGGTCGCCATTTTTGGATAACGAACACTATTGCCATCAATTCTCTTTCATATACAGATTTCAATTGAGCCTAAGAGGGAAGTGTGTGACTATTAAAGGCTATAGGGCGTTTATTTTGCATAAGCGCAGCCCCTAAACCGTACCCTGAAGCATCCATCTCAATTACAGAAGGTTGGGAAAAATCTGGTAATGCCAACACAAGAGCTGTAACATGGCCTCTTTTAACTGATTAAATGCTGCTTCGGCTTGAGAATTCCATCCAAAATTGTCTTTCTTGAGCTGATTAATCAACGGCCAGGCCAACTTGCTATATCCCGCCTAAAATTTTCGATAGTATCCAATAAGCCCCAAAAACCCACGTAGTTCATGTAAGTTTGTCAGGGTCGGCCAATCTAGCATGACAGCCACCTTGCCCTTGTCAGCCGCCACACCCTCTTCAGAAATTATGTGGCCTAGATATTCAAGCTGATATTGTCCAAATTCGCACTTCTTAGCTTTGGCAAATAAGTGATGCTGTCTTAATACTCCCAATACCGACCGGAGATGATTTTCATGTTCTCCCATGGTCGTACTAGACCAATATGTCGTAGAAAAAGACCAACACAAATTTCCGTAAGAATGGCTTGAACACTTCATTCATCAAGGCTTGAAATGTAGATGCAGCAATAGTTAACCTGAAAGGCATCATTAAAAACTCATAGTGACCCTCATGAATGTGAAAAGTCATCTTCGGAATATCACAAGCCTTCATTCTAATTTGGTGATACCCGGGTTTTAAATCCATTTTTGGAGAAGATTGCTGCCCCACGAAGTTCGTCTAACAATTCATCAATGACTGGTATAGGGAATTTATCTGGAATAGTTACCTTATTAAGCGTGCGATAATCCACGCAAAATCGCCAACTTCCATTCTTTTTGCGAACCAAAAGAACGGGGCTAGAAAAAGGACTTGTGCTACTTTGGATGATACCAGCACTCAACATTACCCCCACCAACTTTTCAATTTCATCCTTTTGCACTTAGGGATACTGAATAAGGGCGCACATTGACTGGTGAAGTTCCCTCTTGCAAAACGATGGCATGATCTCGGCTTCAACTAGGCGGAAGGCTAGTGGGGTAGTTGGAAGACATCTGAATACTCTTGCAACACTCCTTGCAATGTTGGGGGGTTTTCCCTCTGCGTAATCTCTTCCTCAACTGTTAAATTACTTAGCTCAACAAGTACCCCTTCGCCCTCCTTCTGAAAGGCCTTCATCATCGCCTTAAATGATACTCTTGACTTACGTAGTCCCAGGTCTCCTTGCAGTGTGACATCAACCCCTCCTAACTTGAATTGCATGGTTAGTGTGCGCTGATCCACATCCATCGTTCCCAAATTACCCAACCATTGCATCCCCAAAATAATATCTGAGCTACTAAGTTCAAAGGGTAAGAAGTCTTCTACGATCTCCACCTCCTGTAAATTAAATACCAACCCTTTACAAATACCTTTACCCTTCATCGATAGCTCGGTCCCAATTGTCACCCCATAACTAGCCGTGGAATCCAGTGGTAATTGCATCTTTTTTATCAAGTCAGTGGATATGAAATTGTAGGTGGCACCACAGTTAATTAGGACCACCACTTCATGTTGTCCCACTCTACCCTTTAACTTCATGACCTTGGCGTCGGTGAGACCTACTACAGAATTCAAAGACGGTTCAATAGTGTCACCAATTTCCTTGGGTTGCACCCCATCTCTTTCACCCTCGGGTTCCTCACATTCCTCATCCTCCACCACCAACACCCGTAATTCTTTGTTTTACATCAATGGCCCCAGTGATACTTTTCTTCACACCCGTAACAAATCCCTTTTTCTCTTTTCTCCTTCATCTCAGAATCCGTGAGTATTTTGAAAGGTATTTCCGTATGATGATAGGGCCTCTTATCCTGGGGGGATGCTCGGGTAGTGACCGGTACAACAGTGCGTTGTGGTAACTGGGGATTAAGTATGGTACTCCTTCCCCTTAAGTTTGTGGTGACCCGAGAGGGTTTTAACACCCAATTTCTCTCTTCAATCTGTTGAGCCAACTCTATGATTCAATTCAATCCTCCCGATTGCAGCATTTGGACTTTTGCCCTAATATCAGGCTTCAATCCATTGATAAAGTTCCCTTCCAACACTTGCTCTGGTATTCCACTCAAGGGTGCTGCCATCAACTCAAATCTCCACTGATATTCTCGAACGGTATCCTCCTGTTTCAAAGCCAAAAATTGCTCACAAAGGTTGCCTTCTTGTGAAACCGAAACCTCTCTCTCACCAAGTTGCATAACGCCATCCAACTTCGCACCAGACGTCTCCCCTTAGTCTACTGAAACCAAGCTAAAGCATGCCCATCAAGGCTAACCACCATCTCTTCTAACTTTTCTGTTTCAGTCAGCCGGTTTAAGGCGAAAAAACGATCCACCCGGAAAATCCAGCCATTCAGGTTATCCCCATCAAACACTGGCATCTCCAGCCTCCTAGTAGGGATATCCACTCAATTCCCTTGCTCTCCTTCCCTGGCCTGAGGAGGCATTGGTCCACATGAGGAAGTGGCTTCATTGTGCACGCTCACAACAAGATCAGGGGACTCACGGCTAGGCAACAATTGATCCAGCTTGGTCAGAACTAAATCTAAACAATGTTCCAAGGCTAGTATCTTCTGCAATTCCTCCCTCATTGCGTCACTGTTGCTGCAAGACGTCCTTCACCATGCCCACTTGTTCTTCGACAGCACCCAACCTCTCCTCCATGTTCTTTCTGGCCATCTTCCTCGTTCCACTGCTCCAATACCACTTTGATATGAATTTTGATCACTATCACAAATTCCAGCAACACACTAACCAAAACAGAGATGCCCACAGAAAATACCAGATGTCTATTGATAAAGAAAGTGCCGAAAAGCACTACAGATCACAACCAGTACAGAGAGCTACAAACGGCGAACAAAACAACAACAACATCAGAGTAACTAGATAGTGAGGACTTTTAAGAGGTCCTCTGCACTCCCACACATAAACTTCTTTTGATACCACCCTAGGTTACGGTTGCCCACAATAAACAACCCACACACCCAAAACAGCAGTGTAACATAAGAAAAAACAACTAAATTACAGCAGCACAAATAACAAAACAACAAAACAGCCCTAAACACTCTAACGACAGAACCATCTGCAGTTTAATGACTTCCCTTCTTGCGCCTCTGATAAGTGAATTGTATGGGGGGTCTATCAGTTTTCCCTCCTTTGCATTGATTACTAACACATTTGATTCTAGAAGTATTTGTGCATAGGGGTGTTTCCTTTCTTTTCTGATATTATTTCATCATATATACTACTGCTCCAGTTTCTAGATTTTTACATTGCAAGGTTCCTATATTTTTTTTTTTTTGGAATTTTCATCTCTTCTGAAGCCTCGCTGATAGAGACCTCAGATATGAAATTTTTGCTTGCTTTGTTTGATTCTTTTCAAGAGATATGTATGAAAGGGTTTGGGGTTGGAATCTTCTGGACTTTTTACTTCTAAATTGTTAGAGATATTAATAAAATCATCCATGGGTCTTCTCCTAAAAGCTTAAGCTTTTGGGTTGAAGAGGCCCTTGATATGGTATCAAAGCCTCTTTGACCAAGGAGTCAGGAGTTTGATCTTTGCCATCTTCATTCTTCATATTAAGTTGAGATTTCAGCATAATTATGGTAAACTTGTGCTTTGTCCACACGTCAAGTCCTAAAAGGGCTTTTGTGTGAGGGGCATGTTAGAGATATTAATACAATCATTCATGGGTGATGGGTCTTCTTCTAAAAGTTTAAGCTTTCGGATTGAATTGGTGACATAAATCCAATGTGCTAGATGTCAATTATTTGGTTTGGGAGAAACAAAAGATTGTTTGAAGAGGCTGAGTTTCATGGTGGAAAAGAGGAAATTTTTGCAGACTTTTTCTGTTTAGTGTTCTGCTGTAGTTTTGCTACTTCCTTGTGCATCTGTAAGTTTTATTGATAAGTCTTTTCCTTATTTTTTTTCTTCTTATCTCCTTCTCAGATTTTCTGTTTGTATACATCTTATGCATGTGCACTGGCCCCTCAAATTTTATTCTGAAGAAAAGAAAGAGAAAATCATCAGGTTCCAGTGCTGAGAAACATACAAAGATTTAGGAGAGATTAATATTGCTCGTTTAGGACATAGAACAGAGGGATGGTGATGGAAACCAAGCTATGTAACACAGAAATGCTCCCAAACTTCTGAATGAACAATTATATATTGAGATATAGTGCAGAAACAGCACTTGAACATACACTGAAAAAACAAATACAGGACTAGAATGGAAATAACAGCAAAACACTGAAGAACAAGAGTAATCCTTCAATAGAACAGTAAAAGAAAATCGCACAGAACAGTAATGACAAAAAGCAAATAGAGACACAGCTCCCAGTAACCTTCCCTAGCAATGTGGGCACTAGGACTCTTCGTACTCCAAGCCAAAACTCTCTCCCCTTCCAGTGCTGATGACAAGAAGCTTTATCCCCTGCACTACGGGACAAGCGGATTGCCAGGTCATTCCCTCACTCACTCCCACGTCTAACCAATCCCAAATCTGATGGACTGCCTGCCACGTGTGTTGGATGGTTAAAGTCTCTTCTGCCCCTCCCCTTTCTAGCATATGTCAAGTTAATTGAGGGTCTATCAGATTGCGAGATCTCTTATATATATTTGTGGGTTGTTGTTTTGTTGTGCTTCTACTCTGGCTTGTTTTAGAGAGCTCCTTTGTTTTGGAGGTTTCTCTTTTTCTGTGTTTGTAGTTTGAGTTTTGTTTAGGATTGTCCATTCCCTTGTAATTATTCTTTCTTTCTAATAATTCTTCTTTTATCTTGAAAAAGAACAATACAAATCTGTGTGTGAGAGAGTTCCTCAGTCATGAAATATGATCTTGCTTGTTTTATCTTTTTGCTTATTTTTTGTTTGTTTTGACAGTGTTCATAGGTGGCCATGGATCATATTTAGTATGTGCTATGTATCATTGCATGATAAGTAATCTACCATGAAAGAAAATATATTATAACTTTCATTTTGCCTTGCGCTGTGGTTTCAAGCACAAAACTAGTTTATTTTATTTTTCAGAATTTCAGGTCAGTGAGCACACTAATATTTCTCTGGTGCTTTTTTTTGTAGATGCCCACTACAATAGAGGAATTGGAAGCTGCTATCCAAGACACTACTTCTCAAGCCAATTCTATACTTTTTGTCAATCATAATGTATTGGAACAATATGAGAACCGTCAATGTCAGGTATCATTTTAGTCTTCCTTATTTTCTTTGGGGTGTCTCCAATTTTCTGTAATTTCATTTGTGATCACCTTACAGATAGAAGCTTTAGCCACAAAACTTGAAGAAGACAAGAAGGAAGTAAGGAGGTGTCTAGCCGAGGTAGATACCCTAAAGGTGAGTACTCAGATTTCATGAATGTTATTTAGATGGTATTTCAGTAACAGGGAAAAGGATTGACATTCTGTTATTTGAATAACTGTCCCTTACTTTTCATGCAACAAACGCAGAAAAGAACAAAATTACTTAGCATGTAATCATTATATTTACCCTTGTAAGTTTCTTAACTATCTCTCTGATCAGACCATGAAAATTGATACTCATTCCTCTGGTTGTTGATCCGCCCATGGTTGTTTTAAGGAAGTCTCTTATGTCCGAGAGGCATGTGATTGGCCTACTTTCAGTAATAAGTGAAAACTGAGTATTAAAGCATAATACTACTGCTGATGCAGTTTGCATCTTTAGATATTGTGACTATTTATTCATATTCATAACTAAAAGAGAACAAAAATTTTGTACCAATATGTTAAAAAGGATAGCCAATTGCTATCACACAGACCATGTGTATGGAAGCCCAAGTGTTGATAGAATTGGAGAAATGGCATCTCAGTCTTCCTACAAGGTGTTGAGAAAAGGAAAAGAGAAAGGTAAAGGAATTGAACATGTATTAACTTCTACTACTACACGTATGCACACACACAAAACCGTCGGATAATGGAAAGTTGGTCTTGACTATAAGTTAGGTTTATTTTAGCTGTCAGTCAAATTACAGTTTATGGTTTGAAAAGAGAGGGGGTGGTAACATGTGGAAGCCACTTTGATGATCCTGTATAGATGCTGGACTGCCTAAAGCAAATAACCTGGTTTAAAGTGGCGCAATGGTACTTTGTGGAATCTGTTCATAAGAATGGACAAGAGTAGCCAGTATTCAAGTCTGGATAATATTGTTAGAGAGGCTCAGAAAATATGTCAAAAGCCACTCTTGAGAGTCAGAAATAATTTATAATATTGAAACTATGACTATTATTTTGAGCATGTTACACCTGAAATACGACCTGTACTTGAGGTAGAGTCTCAAGACTGTCAAAGACTCTTGAATGCTATCCTGCCAGCATTTGGGATCCAGGAAAGGGCTGATTTTTATGCTCAAATTTTTGGGCATCTATATCAGTTTGTGTGCCTTGTGTTGTCAAGATATAATTGTCATGAAGAAGCTCCAACTTTTTAGTTATTGGCAGGGTACATGGCTTCCAACATTGAGAAACCTCGTGGCCCAGATAAATGAGACTTTCAGTCGTAATTTCCAAGAGATGGCTGTTGCAGGAGAAGTTTCACTAGGTATATAAGAAGCTGTTCTGAAGAAATCTTACTCTAGTTTTCATACTTGTTCATTTTGCTTCAATGTTTTCCTCTTCTCAGATGAACATGATATGGACTTTGATCAGTTTGGTATACTCATAAAAGTAAAGTTCAGGTGACTGCTGTTTCGACACTTTTTTTCATTTGTTTTATAATAATTTTTATTGTAGCTGTACATACGCATTCATAAAGCGAATGGGAGTTAAAATCATTAATTAACAAATTTCAAAAACCATCAAATTTGAATCTGATGATTGAAACCTACCTTTACTTTTTGAGCTGGAAAAAGTAGAGAGGTATTGATGAAGAAAGTAATAAGATTGTTATGATCTGTTGGATTTAAATTTACTTTAAAAGAAGGTTAGAAATACATCTTACTCGCTTCTGGTTTAGCCTAATTATCCTCTGCTTGCCCAAAGATCTTATAGTGTCACTTTACTGTGTTTCTTGATGTACTCTGTTTAAAATAATGCATCATCTTGAATAAGCCCTAGTTTTCCCTAATTTTTCTCTAGATTGCTAATCAGAACCATGCATGAACTCTTTTAGATAAAAAAAATAATAAAAAGAACCTTGTTTACATTTTTTATAAATGTGAGACATGTTTATGAAGGTTTAATCTTGAATTCATGTAACTGTCAAATTTAATGGAAGAAAAATTATCGGAGCAAAATAAAAATATGGGCAAGTAGTGTTTTTTTATCTCAAGAAGGACAGAAATGATGGAGCGATGCAAGTATAATTTCACCTTTGAAAGCGGGCAGTATTGTTACTATGTTCTGGAAATCCGTTAATCTGTCAAATCCCACATATATTTTACATAAATAATTATTATCTATACGCTGGTTATCTTAAATGCTTACTATGTTGGTTTACAATGATGTTTATTCCTCTCAAAATAATGCTGATCTAAATTGGACTAAGAATATCTTTTCAGAAATAAGTACCATGAAAATAATAAACATAATAAATGTTCAGAGTATCTTAGAATGTGTTTTCATAAATGTGTACCATAAAAAATTAAAAAACATGTGATATATGTTTCAAATATCTTAACATGATAATGACAATTTGAGTATTTTCCCTTCAGTCGTTACTATGCATGTATGAGTGAAGCTGGTAATTCATTCCGCAATTTGATTTAGTTCTGCAATAATTTCTTTGGTTTTCTTCTCAGCTGTAAGCCTTGTATACAGAAATTAATTCTTCCAAGATTTATTTTGCTTTTGTATTGTGAGAATTTACAATAAAATCCAAATGTTACCTTTTGGTCAGTAGTCCACTGTACTTTTTTTTTTTGTAATAATGTCCATTTTTTGTTTATGTTGTCAAATTTACCTATTTTCCTATTCTGGTGCCTGCCCTCTTGTTCACTGTATATTTATTTTGATGTTATTGTCAGACCAACAGGACAGCTTCAAGTTTTGAGTGCCCACCATCAATCTGGAGGGGTATTACAAAAGATTCATTGTTAATTACATTGATGCCTTTATAAACATGTTCTCTCTTAATGCATCTTGAAACATGTCTTCCCAGGAGCGTTCAGTTTCAACTATTCTTTATCTTGTTTCTCTTCAAGATCTTACAAACTGCCCATTTAGAGTGGTTGATGAGATAAATCAAGGTAGTTACTGTATAGATTGGCTTTCTATAGCATGAAAGAGACCTTCGTTAACAATATTTTATTAGGCATGGACCCGATAAATGAAAGGAAGATGTTCCAGCAACTAGTGAGAGCTGCCAGCCAGCCAAATACGCCTCAGTGAGTACTAACACTTAAACTTCTCAGTTCCATCCCTCAATCACTTTTATAAGGTTATGATTTGGCAAGGCGAGATCATTTTTGTGTGTTGTTTTTGAGTTTCTTGAATACAAGGGGATAAAAAGGGATATTAACAAAATCTGACTAGGTCACTATATGAAGAGAATCATGAACATTAATATAATTTCCATCTCTAGTGCATTGCTGATGAGTTTAATTCATGCATATGAACAGTTATTATTTTTCTTTATAGAATGCTTTACATATTGAAGCATGGAAGGGTGCTACAAATATTAGCCTGGAAAAAAATAGAAGAATAAAAGGAACTGCATTACTTTACTAGTATTTGAAATAATATCATTAACCCTCTAAATGTGGAGCTAGCAGATCCTTAGATTTTGCACGTAAATAATGCAGGGCAGATATATCTTCTCTGTATACTGATGATTATCTGTTGTGTTTTCTTCACCTCCTTTCATTGGTGGCTAAAGTGTAAACTACATAAATGTTATGCAGATGTTTCTTGCTTACCCCAAAGTTGCTACCAGATCTGGAATACAGCGAAGTGTGCAGTATATTAAATGTAATGAATGGGCCTTGGATTGACCAGCCCTCAAAAGGTAAATAAGCACTTTCAAATGGGCCAGATCGATCCAGCCCTTGACAGTCTTGCTCTTAAACGGACCAGGCTGTTTTTAAACATGCCAAGAGTTTCAGACTCATATCCAAACCACACAGCTGGTTGGCCTGTAATATATATATATATATATATAATGCTAAACAAAAAAAAATCACAAGAAAAACCTAAATAAAATAGTTTATAGTTATACTGATACATATATCAAACAAATAAATATCATAAAATACACAACCAAACTTATATTGAGTTAAATGGGCCAGCCCACAGGTTGGCCTGTTATGGTTGGTTTATCCTGCCCCCTTTTCTTACTAGTACTTTTTGATAGACTGGATCCTATTCAGCCCATACTAGCCCTATTTAGCACGAGGTTAAACGGGCTAGGCTGAAAAAGCGCAGGTTGTTTTTTATGTAGTTTAAACTCACCTTTTACAGGTTATATGGCATGGCTTGCACACCCAGGCCTGTTTTGACACTATTATACTTCAATGCTATATAGTTTCTAATTTCTGACATGAGATTTTCTATCTTTTGTTAACCAGTCTGGAGTAGGGCTGAGCGCTGGGGAACAATCAGAGGGTTGGAGGTAGAGACTCAACGCTGAGAAGCAAAGTAGGGGGTCTTTGCATGTTTATGGTTGCTGCTTAGCATCTTAATTAGCTTTTGTATGATGCATTTGAACAACCATGCTTTTGCCTCGTTGATTCCATATGAATATGCAATTTTGTATGTCTCTTTCCTGGTTCATTCATGCCTTCTTGATTAAATCACACCCTATGTAAATATTAAATTTCAATTATAATCTTTGGGTTACAAGTCTTGCATAATCTGTTACTTTTTTTGGTAAAAAATTCTATAACAGGCATTAAAGGCAGAAGCTACAGAAGGCTTCAACAGCAAAAACATTCCAACTAAACAGGCCCTGTACTTCTGAGAAAACGAGGCAATAAATCATTGAAAATGTAACTTAAATTGGTTAAAATATACACAACACTCCAACTAAACATGATTGGAAATTTTTTGAGTGAACACAAAAAGAAGATTGGGAGTCTTTTGGACACGATCTCCAAGTTTCCAACACAAGCGACAAGTGTAATTGTAATATAATTTTCTATGATGCCATACCCATGTAAGTTCTGTTGTTGATTTCTACCCGAAAGAAGGGATAGGCAGCCAATGCATGTATAGTGTAACAGTGTAAATATTGCACTTCGGATAATAAAATGCATAATGCCAACTAAGATAGTCATTATTATATCCATACTGAAGTGAGTATTATAAATTTTACTCCCAAAGTATGGGGACATAAACTTTTATTTGATGTCAAATTTAAAACTTAATAAGAAAAATTGATAAAATATAATATCATCATGTTTTTTTACTCTAGTCATTATAGTTTAAGCTAAAATTTAATTTTCTAGTTTAAAAGTTTGTAATTACTATAGTTTTATTTTTTTTAATTCAGTCCTTCCTATTAGTATTTTGTTAGTGCACTATTTTCTTGTATTGATGCGATACATGTGTAATTTGGTCACAATTACTTTACTGAATTTTTAAATGGGTTCGTAACTTTAAAAGTTCATAATTGAGTCTTTATTGTTTATTTTTTCTTTAAGGTTTAATTCTTATTTTGATCATTATAATTTCACCCTATTTTCAAGTAAGTCCTTATAATTTTTTTTATAAATGGGTCTCTACACTTTCATTTCATTTCCAAACTAGACCCTATTGTCTAAATATGTTATAATGTCGTTGAAAATTTATTGACTGGGTTAACGAATATTGATGTGTCATTTAGGTCTGCTATGTCATTAGTTATGTAGTTTTCAATCTAGTTCCTTTACTTTTGTTTGTTTTCAATTTAGTATATATAAACCCAAACCCTAAAACTAAACCCCCTAAACCCTAAACCCTAAACCTAAACCCCCAAACCCCTAAATCTTCAAGCACCCAAATCTTAACCCCTAATCCCTAAACCCTAAACTTAAATTGAGCAGGGGCTAAATTGAAAACTAGTAAAAGTACAGGAACTACATTAATAGTCACATGGCTAATGACATGACAGACATAGATAACATGTCAGTATCCTCATCCCAATCAACAAATTTTTAATAGCGTTATAATGAATTTGGATAGCAGGGAGTAGTTTGGAAACAGAATCAAAGTGTAGGGATCCATTTGAAAAAAAAAAAACCATAAGGACCTACTTGAAAATCAGATGAAATCATAGGGACTAAAACCATAATGAAACCTTGTTTAGTGAGGGTTTAGAGTTTTAGAACTTAAGATTTAGAATTTGGAGTTTAGGGTTTAAGATTTAAGGTTTATGGTTTAGGCTTTTAGACTTTAGGGTTTTAAGGTTTGAGTTTTAAGATTTAGAGTTTATTGTTTAAACAATGAACAATAAGGTTCTAATTACTTTTAAAGTGTAATAAACTATTTAAAAATTAGGTAAAATTATAGGGACCAAATTGCACATGTGCTAAGGTAGCATGTGGGTAATTGCCACATGTGCACCCTATATGCAACATCAACACAAGAAAACAATGTATTAACATAGGGCAGAACTACCCTACCGCCCACACAAGTGGGCGGTAGGGCATTTTTATAATTTTTTTTTATAATTTTTTTGATTTTTTTAAAAATTTTTTTTACTTTTTAAAATCAATAAATTAAGTTTTATATCATAAATTTTTTTCAGAATTTTTGAAGATGTTT